>OMLP01014192.1:0-13619 GCA_900302685.1 Spondyliosoma cantharus
TTCATATCGATCAAGTTCCACTGTCCAACATGTGACTCATCAAGTGCAATATGATCGAACCTACAAACACATTTCTGTCTCGTTTGAATGGTTTCTTTTCTAACAATGATATCATTATCTGATTTCTTTCCTTCTGTATTGCTTGTCACAGTTTCCCGCTTTAAGCCGTAAGCATGACTTATTTTTATCCCCACATGCTGCTGTGATTAAAAGAGGCTAAAGCTTCACTGTTGGGCAGCCAGACAGCTTTGTTAGTTTTTCAAGTAATAAAAAATGGATTTCATAACCAAGGAATAGTTGAGAAAGATCTCTGCTTACCCTTTATAAGTCAGAAAGTTCACAGTAAAGTTGTGATCACTGTATTGTTTTTAGTAGCTTAAAATGTTATCTATATATTCAAACAATAATTTATTTATTAATATTGTAAATGGCAAACATTTAGATGTTTGAACTTTGATAGCAGAACACACTGCGGTAGCCCTATTGATCAGTGCGAACGAATAGTGAGCACAACCAACAGTCAAATCAAGAGAGATCAGTAATGAAGTGGTAGTGGTTCAACTGGATGCAACACGCACATGTGCACACGTGCACACACATACAAAGGGACTGCCTGTCTAAACATTGATGGCTGCAATTCTCGAGTTAAACGGGATCAATTTTGAGCCTCTCTTTAGAGAATGAGGACAGCACCTCTAAAAGACAGCTTTGTCCTCAGGAAAGGAAAAAAAACAATCAGCAGTTAAAGGCAGTTAGAGGCAAAAACATATAAATACTGTTGGTTTTCAATCAAAAAACAAAACACACAGTGAGGCACATTGCAAAAAAGGAGAAAGTACACTGAGCTGACAACACAACATGTGGGATATATCATATATATATGATAGTTGGTTCAACTACTACTATCAGAATTTGTGCTGAAACAGTTAGTTGATTAATTAACTTTTTTTTTTACTTTACTTTTACAACTGATTATTTAGTCAGTTACCAAGTAAAAAAATGACTGCAGGGCACTTGCTGGTTCGAGTGTTGTTGATTTGCTCCTTCTCTCTTTTTCATATTACAATGCATTTAATATCGTTGGGATTTCTGACTGCTGCTGGTGAGAAACAATGTGGAATTGTATAAATCCCTTGGCAAAACAATTAAGTTAAAGGTGCTACAAGACAGTTTCATTTTTTTTGTTGATTCTGGGGCCCCTGTGAACAAAAGCATTATGAGCTCTTGTGGCAAAGATCTTAATTTAGAGAGTGCAACATACTTTAATATGTGTATTCTTTTTATGAGCAGCTGTTTGCAGGATGCATGGGGATAATCTATTTGTGTCTATGTAACATTACAACTGTAATACGTTGAGGGTGAAACAGAGTAGTAGAGCTGTGCGATATTACGATATATATCATAGTGCGCCTAACCCTCTGTTGTTTATATCGTAATTTTAACATGTAGGCTACTTGTTTAGCACTGTTGCTACGCTAACGTTAGCGTACACTGCGGTTGTGATTTAATACGCCGAAGACAAAAATAACGCTACCAGTAATGTTACATCAGACACGGATACAGAAGCAGAACCCCAAGGGATATATATCGTTATCGGGATATAAAATGATCTATATCAAGATATAAAAAAAATTCCATATCGCACAGCACTACAGAGTAGACTTAGTTTTAATTCTATACCTCCAGACCACAGAGCAGCTTCCTTCCTCAGGCTGTGAGACCCCTTAATTCATCTTTAGGAATATACCATAAAAAATAGTTTTATGACCCGGGTAAGTCAGAATGCAACTCAGTAACATTCACATGCATTTCAAATAACTATACTAACTCTACAGAAAAAGCCAATCTTCTCGCTAATGACCTTGTTTGCTTATGTAGGCCATATCAGGCTGCATCAGTATTAAACTTGACTGTTCCACAACCAGTTCAAAGTTCCTTGTTAATAATGTAAATAAATACATACTGCAGCTATACGTCTTCCTCAAAGTTTGTGGGAAGTTTCTCCTTCCCATGTGTTCGAAGGGACAGACAGGTGGGAACTAAATGTGCTAAACTGAGTACATTTCTGTTATATGGGAAGATTTGACTACATTCCCTTGTACTGGCATGCATACATAGGATTGTAAAGGTCAGTGAAGGTTACCGAGCATGTGTTCAGGCTTCTGTTGTCAAACATTCCACTTAGACTCCCACACAGTGCCTCAAGGCACTAGACCTTCCCTTCTCTGTAACTATCAGCAGGAAGAGGCACCCCAGAAGGACAGAGAATCTGATGATGGGCTTCAACCAGGCCTGAGTGCAAGGGCTAAATCTTACTGGGAAAACACAGGATTGCTTCTTTGTTTTTGTGAAATGTATTTAGCACACAAAAATCAATCAGACTTGTAAGCTTGCTTTTTATGCTCATTGAATAAGTGAACCATCAGATTGATTGTGATAAGATATTTGCTTCAGGCAACATTATGTTTCTATAAGTCATTATAAAAGAAAACTAATTTTCAAGCAGTAAAATTGAGTGTTGACATTTTGGGCCAAATTTGCTCTGTAACACTGCATCTTTTGTAATTGTGATCAATCCATATGCTTACAATCAAGGTTATATAAAAGGCTGAGATGATATATTTTTCGGCCCTACAATCGCCCTTGATTCATGTCTCGTTTCATGCAGTAAAGTGACCAATTGTATCCAACAATATCCACCTTCACAGAAAAGTAACCAAATCATTCTCTGTTTTCCCTCCCTATCTGAGGAGCACAGAGAAAGCATACATTGCATTATCCTTGTAAATGATGAGGAACTACAGCAATGACATTGTGGCTACACCATCAAAACACTATCGGAATGTGCGACAAAGCAGTAAACCTCAATGCATGCATTGGTAAGCCATTTGGAAGCATTGGTCTCATCCTTTGAATCTCCCGACCAGTGCTCCTCTACTTCCCAGAGTAATGCTGATGGCGTTGCCTAGCAACTGCCAATGGAGGAATGTCTTCATCATTATCGAAAACAACTTTCATGATTGAAGCCACCTTTGATGATGAGGTCTCTGCTGAGAGTCACTCATGACTCTGTTGTTGTAGGTATTATGTTAGGATAAATTAAGACACTTTGATCTGCGTTCAGTCAACATGAGTTTGAGTCGGCATAAATTACTTAAGAGGAACTTACTTTTAGTCTTCAATAGGGTTTGCAACTATATGAAATTTTCACGGTGAACGATACTAGCCAATGATTAATTTTATTTTAAATATCATCAGTAACAATAACCCGTTTCTTTCATTGAACAAATACTTACATTGTATACATTATAAATAGAAAATATTGAAATTATTTTTTCATTGTATTATTTCCAAACATATTATGTCTAAACAGACACTAAACTTGATATGAACTTGAAAAAAAGAGTCTTTGTTTTAATAACTATAATATTAATATAACTAATACAACTAACACCAGGTATCCCCAGAAAACGGTGCATCACTGCAACCATTAAGCTTACTCTTTAAGATTAGCAGTTTGCTTAAGGTGTGAATCAGATCACATTTTACCTGGATGAGAGAAAGGTACAAGTAGTGCAAACAATGAATTATTGAGTGAGCTTGACAGGATGAATGAAGAGGAGCTGAATATAGAAGCAGATCAAGATAGACAGCAGTCCCATTTTTGAATGTTTTTTTTTGCATCCGGGAGAAAAACTTCAGCATTCACATTAGATGTATCATGATGTATGTTCATCAAGGTGAATGGTACTTATTATGCTGCCCTGAAGTAATATACATCATGCTTAACATTGTCATGTTCAATCGTGCTAATGTTATAGGAACCATTCAACCGAGGAGCATTCATTAGATAAGTGTAGAGTGTAAAACAAACTGTCATGAATGATGAGAGCATGAAGAATGGCAGGTGACATGACATGACATGCTAATAAAACAGCCTCCAAAAAAACGTCCAGAACACTTGTCACCTCAGCAGGACAAGAACTAATCAGTGCTGTGTTATAAGAAGAAGAATTTTCTAGAAGACATAGATGTTCCTGGAGCAACTGTATAATAAGGCAAAACCATTTCTATTTGGAAAATCCTATTTCCTGTTTCAAGCATACATTAGTTGAAAGAATTTAAAGATATGGTTAATTAAAAACAGCCTCACTAAAATAGAGCACTCCCACTCAACAATTTCCAGCAATATGACTCTCAAGCATCACCACCAACCTTGATTTTATGTAAAACACAAAAAAGAAAAAAGGTACATCCAAATTACTGAAAAGATGAGATGAATAAAATTGCCTCAAAGACGACAGATGTATTTGTGTGCTGGGAAGCCTGCTATTGATTGCTATTTACCTCCCTGCGCGACAAGCCATAAGGCTGCATGATGTGGTCAAAACTCACATTAGGATGATTTTCATACATACTGAAATTGTGATGTGTGATTAGTGGGAATGATTTTTTTTTTTTATTGCAGTTTTCTTGTGCACTATAAAAATATTAAAAACATGATGCGATATTTGGGGTCTTAAGATGTTACTTACATCTGAACAACAAGATGTGCAGGCCAGAGCATCTCTGCAACAATACAGTCACACATGTGACCTTTGTCAAAAAATTGAAGCCTCTTGCAATTTGGATATTGCACTTTTGATATATATTGTGATTTGGATTATATTGTGATTAATTGTGAAGCCCTAAACGAAAACCTGGGGCGGCTGTAGCTCAGCGAGTAATGCAGGTCGGCTAGTGATCGGAAGGTCGCTGGTTCAAATCCCGGCTCTGGGCTGGGATGAGCTGCATGTCAAAGTGTCCTTGAGCAAGATACTGAACTCCAAATTGCTCCTGATGTGCAGTTGGCACCTTGCATGGCGGCCTCTGCCATCAGTGAGGGCCCTGTGATGACCTGGCGACTTGTCCAGGGAGTACCCTGCCCTCGCCCGGAGACAGCTGGGATTGGCTCCAGCAACAAAACCCTGCGACCCCATAAAAGGGATAAAGCGGTTACGGACAATGACATTACATGACATGACATAAACAAAAGCCTGAGAGTTTAGTACCACCAATAATGTGAGTCACAAACACTATTTCTGTTTCTTCACTGGGATTTTGTGACAGGACATGTGCTGAGCAAATGAAAAGCTGCTAAACATAGGAGGAAGATATTGTGGGAAAGGTGCGAACTCCTTGAGAGATTTCTGTTAGTGACTACAAAGATGTTCTGTAAAAAAATATTGTATCATACGAACAAAGCAGTGTGTGGGTGTGGAGGAGCAACTGTGAACAAATGTGTTACTCAAAATAAGAAAGCAGACTCTACAGCCTGCTCGTCTCCTCCTTTCCCTCACAAACGCCCAAATGCCTCTAAATCCCCTCGCCACCATGTTCGGGACATATCACAGCACCACATAATGCCAGGATTAGATAATCTCTCCTCAACAGACTCTAGAAACAATTGCCAGCTGTGCATCATCAATGAAACGTCTGTCTCCAGTGCCCAATAATTTACTGACCTTTAGTAAATGTTTCACCCCTCATGGTTAGTGTTAACGGTATGGATTTCTCATTGCCCTCAGGAATACTGGAGGTTGGGCTCTGCATAACTTTAAGATTAGGAGAGGAAGATCCAGTCTTTGGTGATCTGACCAATGATGCTTGACCATCTGATCAAGCATCATTGACCATTATTGGATTCCACATATCCTGACAATGTTAAGTGTTGCTTGTTTGTGTTGTCTTGCTGTTGCAACACACTGAGCTGGTCCTTCTGATCCTGGAGGTTGGAGCTGTAAACCAGAAAGAGGAATCTGGAGATGTGGAGAAATACTTTGTAGCAGCATGGCTATAGCCTAGGGCAAGCAATGTTGTTGTGTTAGTCAACTGAAATATCCTTTTTCTGTAGGTTCATCATGATTTTCATCTTTGTCTCAAGAACTACTGAATGGCATAAATTTGGTACAGATATCTATGGCGCACAGAAGACAATTCCCATCGACTTTCACTCTTGTGGCTCTAGGTTTCCACTTATTCAATGAAATAACTACATATATGTGATGGATTGGTGCATTGGTGTATAGACTTGCATTGTTCCAAGATGCAGTATCATGATTTTGGTCATTAAGTGCCACCATGAGATCTACGTTTATGTATAAGAGGTCAAGGTGCATAAAAGAGTAGATACAACACTAAAACTCTGTATGAACAACATAAATATGCATCCAAAGTCTTTCTGTCAGATTTATAAAGCTGTACATATATGCCTGATTCTGTTTTATATATCTCAATCATTGTACAAAATGATGCACAAACTTAATTTCTACTCCCACAATCATCCATACATGGGTGAAGAGACACCTATTTGCATATCAATACCTAAGCCTGCTCAACCTCTCATTGGAACCGTCAATGAGAACGGCAAAGAACAAAAAGTACAGCTGATTCTGTCTATCAGCGAGACATTTAGACATTCAACACCCATACATGGACCTGTAAACCATCATCGCGGTAAAATCTCAATTATCGTTATTAAACTTCAGAAGGTCAATCAATGATTATTCTATAGAGCTCATATTGAAAGAGACTTTCAAAGGGCTTCACAATTCAAGATCAAATGAAAACATCATTAGCAGTGAGGCTCCAATGTAATAAAAATAATTCAGATTCAGATTCAGAATACTTTATTAATCCCCGGGGGGAAATTGTTATCCTTGAGCAAGAACCCCAAAACTGCTCCTGATGTGCAGTTGGCTCTAGCCTCTGCCATCAGTAAGGGTCCTGCAATGAGCTGGCCTTCGCCCAACGAGTCACTGGGATAGGCTCCAGTAATCCCCCTGAAGAAGGGGGACAATAACATCACCGCAACCCCGTGAGGGAAAAAGCGGGCAAGAAAACGGAACGGAACTAAATTAGACAATAAAATAAAATGAATACAATTTATAAATATAACTGGGAAAGAGGCTGGAAAACTGCTCTGATGACAATTTGTAGTTAATAATTACATCGCTGTTTCTGTGTGACCAACATCCAATTACTGAAGAAGACTGAGACATGAGTTTTCCTTGACGCATGCCAACATGACTGTCTGGTGCCCTAGACAGTGGAGCTGGGTTACTGTAGGACTCCACTTTGAAGCCTGTGAGTGCTCAGCATTTCTACAACTACTTTCGATAACTACTCAGCTTGGATAACCTGAATAATTCCCACAACCACCAGGGAGTGCTTACAAGATCGATGGATAGATTCCTGTGGCATGCAGCAGTATGAGCAATCCTGAGCAGAAGTGAAGGTGTAAACACTGTTTCTATATAATAGGAAGAGCATTAGAAAAGGCATCGTTCACCCTGATTATGTGTGTCTGGCCTTAACTGTGAATCTGAACTTGTTGGTCTAAAAGCCTTACTTCAGTCTCTTTTTCAACTTTTTTGCTCAGAAACCAAACCTGTATGACAAACTACTCAGAGAATACTGTAACCCTGAGTTTTGTTATGTCCCTGCATTACAGTTCCAACTAGTCATGTAACAGATAAAAGCCTCAACTGCCCTCTCATCCACTTGCCTTTTAGCTGTGCTCTATCAGAGCTGCAATTAAGTCGATTTCTCCCTCGCAATGTTCAGAATTGATTCAATACAAAACAAGCACTTAGCAATGTCCACACATCAAGTGTTTTCTCAAGCAAAAATTTAGCTTTCTGTGGCTTTCCCTGGTGGAAAAGATTTATTTTATGTAACTCTGAAGCCTGTAGTTCCTACATCTATTTAGTTTCTACATTTCACTGCTGGAACAACAAAGGGTGTGAAGAAGCACTAGTAGAAGGTTTTTACTATATACTAGTGTGCATTAACAGTCAATTAAGACTGCAAAGGAGGACTAGACCTCATTACAGCATCAACAAAGTCATTACAGCTCCAACCCAGCACTGCTGAAAGAAGTACATTAAAACACAGTAAGGTTCATACGAGGTGTTTACACCTGGGCTTTAATAATATCCTGACATCTCTTAAGCTGGTGCATCATGGTTTGTAGGTGATACTCTAAACCTGGGGTGCTAAAACATTAGTCTTTGGTTGGCCAAAACAGGATCCAAATGGTACTGAATGCAAAGTTCTCTTAAATGACTTACTTTCTGCACAAACTAATACTAATAATTTTGCTGCCATGCTCAAATGTTTAAATATAATCAATTTTATTTAAAGAACATTTTACAGGATGAAGAGTGATTTATATATTTTTTAAAAATCATTTTTAGTTTTGTTTCCTATACAAACATCTGGCCCACCTGCCCCTGTTTTTAATCACAAACATTTTAACAAATGATTGATCAGTTTGGGTAATTTTGTAAGATAAAACAAAAGTAAAAATCTTCTGCTTCCAGCTTCTTAAATGTTATTTTCTGGTTTCTTTACGCCTCTATACTATGCCAGTAAACTGAGTGTCTTTGGGTTGAGGACAAAACAGGACATTTGAAGACATCATCTTGGGCTTTGGAAAACTGATGAATTGTTCAGACTTTTTGTAGACTAAACTACTAATTGATTATTCAAGAAAATAATCAACAGATTAGAAAACAAAAATATGGAAATATTCGGTAGTTGCAACCCTAGATCCTTCAAAGTCACCAACCCAGAAAAGTGAACGACATTTCCAGAAAACAAAGCCTAAAGCAAACCATCTCTGATGCAACCAGAACAAAAATTCTAGCATATGTAAGTATTTGTTGCAATTATATTGTAATGAATATTAGCTTACACAAGTTGTACTTCTAGCACCTCATGTTGTACAGGGGCAATAAAACAACTGATCGATGAACATAACAAGTCTTAAATAGTGCCTTTTCTCTCCCTGTGGCCTGCATCAATGCACATTTTATTTGTTCAGTTGACTGTGACATCAGTGCAGCTCAGTCAAAGTTCAAGGCACTGGTATTAGGGATTATACCATGTAAATGGAGAGAGATCCTGTAGTTGTCCAGGGGTGTTGAAACTCAGATTTCTTCAAATCACCTAAAGTAATGGTTTCCTCGCCTGACAGATGCTGGATCTGATGTAGTGTTAACCACGAATGAGGTTCAATTGTGGCAAAAGGGCAGAGAAATGCAGATGTACACAGAAAGCCATGCTCAACAAAGGACAATGAAGAAGGCAGTGAATTCCTATCTTGAGACAGAACAGACCATCAATGCATGCCCTGGAAACTGTACACGCAGTCAATCTGAGAAGAGAACTGCTTCTCAGTCACCATCAATGGATTATTGTGCTGAGTCGGACTGATTAATACTGTTAAATCATCTGGGGGCAGTCACCAAGGAATGAACTAGTCCTAATGATTGTTGGGAATTGGAGTGTCCCTGCCTAATATTCAGTTATTACATCACACTGCAGCAAGGGAAATTGCCCTCTTGATGGCTGACTTACTCCCAACATTATTATGCAAGAATGTTTCTAAAGTGGATCTTCGCGGAGTCACAATTACATACAAAGCCAACGATCCCAGGAGTCACTTTCACTGAAATGTGATGTTATAACTGTATCCGTAAGCCCTTTTAACAAAGCAAATATTTTGAAAAAGTACAGTTTCAGTATTATAAGAATCATAATTAAATGCTACTTATAATTACCTCATAAAGGGAGATATCAAGAGCATTTGTGCCTTGCTGAAAAACAATGTCAAGTACTGTCCTATAAGCTCAGCAGTAGGGATAGAGCTTGAAGGTAGGTTCACAGCCTTAAGTAAAAATAGTAAATCTGGTTTGATTGGTAAATACACTATTGAGGGCTGAGTTTAAGATGACAAGTAAAAATGTTAAAATCTTGTTTTTAATGACTCATTATGAATTGATTTTCTCCATGGCAGCAAACATGTAACAATGATCAACATCAGACATTCCTGTACAATAAACCTGGCTTCCTAAACACTTTTAGACAAATGGAATTAAAGCAACTCGCCAGCGTGGTAACATTAACAATCCAAACAACACATAATGCATCACTCTCCAGTGATACACTCAATCTGTACTTTCCAATTTTAAAAAAAGTGTTGCGTGAATGTCTAGCCTTAGAATTATATACAACCTCCATTTACTCAAATTTAATTTCCAAGGGGAAAAAAAGCATCTGATATTTGCGTTAAAACTCTCTAGATCTTTGCCGAATAAATCTAGGATTTTGAGCAGAAGAGTAGAAATAAGTGACTACATCAGAAGCTTCTTTCCTCAGGCTGCGAGACTCAATTCATCCTCAGCACTTCGCCATAAAAAATAGTTCCACTGTTATGTTTTACCCAACCCCAGATAAGTCGGAATCTGACCCAATTACAGACATCAAAAATAACAATAACAATTAACAGGGTTCCTGCAGGTTTGAACAAGTCGAATTTAAGACTTTTTAAGACCTTTTTGAACTAAATTTAAGACACGAAGTATGAAAAAGTAAGGAAAAATGCATCCCCAGAATTGCTTTAAAAAATAACCAAATTTATTCAAACAATGAAGAATAAAATGAGTGGGTGTGTGTCAGGGTTATTATAGTTTTTATGTGTGTGTGTGTGTGTCTCTGTGTCTGTGTCTGTGGACAGGAGGGGCTGTCACAAACCTCCCCTCACATCAAACTTGAGGAGAGAGCGGTTCAACTCTGCAAATCTGTTGCCAAAATGTTCAGCAAGGGTGTTCAAAATCCAAAGCACCTCCACTTCCAACGTCGGAGTTGAGCCGAAGATGGTTTGAATGTCGGGTCGAGCAGAACTGGACGAGCTTGGACCGGGAACTGGTGACAAAGGCGTACAGAAGTGTGTGATAGCATGATGTCGCTGGAAACTTTTAGAAGCCAACTGTGTGACACCAGCACTTTCACACCAGGCAAGCCCAGGTTGAGGGTCCTCTTCCAGAGCGTACACTGCGCTTCAGATTCATTATGAGGCTTGCCAACACTTGTTAAATTTACACTTTCCCATAGTTGTAGCAGATTCCGCAGTCGAAGTCTTTCTGGAACTGGTGAAGTGTACGGAGATTAATTCCGACCGGGCTGTCGGCAAAATGCCACTAACGTTCCTGATACTTCAGGCAGAAGAACAACACACAGAGCTGACTGAGAATCTCACCAACACATTTCACCAAAACAAAAACAAAAAAAAGGCAACGACGGAAGCCGTAAATAAACGTACATATTTAAGACCTAATTAAATGTAATTTAAGACCTATATGGACATATTTAAGACTATTTAAGATCTAAAATTGTCAAATTTTTGACTTTTTAAGACTTTTTAAGACCCCGCAGAAACCCTAAATTAAGCAAAACTGCTGATGGTCTCTTTTGCTTGTATAGGTCATATAGAGGCATCAGTATGTAACTGAGATTGTTTTATAACCAGTTAATCAAAAAATCTCAATTGAAGCTTCAATTGTAAAAAATGACATTGGATACAGCCCACTTTCAAATGACACCACACGCTTGACACAGATTTGAACTCGAATGCACCAAAACAATGTATAATTTAATGGTGTGTAAGAAAGACAGGTGGGTTATTTTTACCATCTGTTACATGAACTGAGGGGGGCCCTCTAGTAGTGATTGGTTGGTGTTTCTATCTCTGGAGCCATCTTGACACGGCAGGCTCAATGTGAATCCAACGCAAGAAGCAACAAAGATGTGGTGAGGTAAAGCAGAGCTGACACTTGCTGCACACACGCAGCTGGGAGTTGAATGATCCTCCTCCGAGGAGCAAAATCATCGAAGCTCAGCAGGGATCCAGCACACAGAACAGACGATGAGAATGAGATCCCTGCCTGCCTTCAATCTACACACACAAAACAAAGCTGACGTAAAGCTTCAGAGCCTGTCTGTACTGTACTCTAAGAAACTGCTGTGAAAAACAGCTAAACTGTAATTATTACTACTTATACGTAATTATTATTTTACTGTTGCATAGTGACAGGGTTGTTGTTGATTACCTCATCCCTGAAGCAGCATATTTTTGCACTGTCACTATGATTTTAAGTTATACAGTAATTATAATTGCACAGGTTAGGAAGCGGAAATCGATGTTCTGTTTCATTATTGTAATCAAACATCTAAAGCTGCAAGACTTTCAGCTTGCAGCTTTAGACTTCGATGGACATTTAAATTTTCAAACTACACACATACACTCAGTTTTTAGTGTATTAGGTACACTGAGCTAAAAGATATACAGTCGAATACAGTAGTCCTGTAAAAAGAAATTTGGTAAAGGTAAACCTGTTAAAAATAGGCAAGGGACTCCTTTCCCTTTGCCTGAAGACTGGTTTCATTTCTGTGTCTGTCAGCTCTGGAAGCCACAGATGTTCAGATGTTTTTTGGAAAAAAATACATTTTATATTTCAGTTTCTATTCATAACTCAGCGCCGACTGAATGATGGTCAAGAGCTGCCAGATGGAAAAGTACTAACAAGACTCCTTAACATCAACGTGTGCCATAACACGGTGCCTGACAAGGGGCAAAAATCTGCGTGTTCACTATGGTGTTGAGCCGATAAACAACAATGACTAGAGTCATTTGACGTGGGGTGAGTGCCAATTGTACCCATTCACATTCTAGACTAAAGTCAGGTATTATTTGGAGGATGATGTTTGTGGTGGTAATGCATTATACAGAAAAGTGTTTCTGTTGTGTAGTTTATCTCTTTTTTTAAAATGGGATTGACAGCATGCATCTACAGAGTTAAGTCAGGAGAAATTAAGGCCCTGGTGGTGCAGTGGAGTCGCAGGTAGCTGGAAATACCAGATGTTAAATGCTTGTTGTCCAGGGTAACTGTGAGCTGAGACTAATTAAATGATCGAATGAGGCAGGCTTTAATGACGCACAACAAATGGTTATTAGTGGATAAATCTCTGCACACCCGATTATTTTCCCTTCATGACCGCTGGCATATCAGAGGAGATTTCAGGCATTTCTAGGGGACCACAGACCCTTCACTACACAAAACACTGTGGCAGTAAAAGGGGTTATGTGTGTGGATGAAGGTGATTTACATTTCAGATCATGGTGCTAGAATGCTGTACATTTTTGCTTGTGGGTAACTGAGAATTTTTGCTTACATAGCCTTGAAATGCAGGAAGTAACAGTGGCAGTGATTTCGTGAGAGAATAACAGAGAAATGGTGGTAAATGGTCTTGCATTTTTATAGCGCTTTTCCAGTCTACTGACCACTCAAAGCGCTTTACAATACATGCCACATTCACCCATTCGCACACACATTCATACACTGATGGAGGAGGCTGCCATGCAAGGCGCCAACTGCTCATCAGAAGCAATTTGGGGTTCAGTAACTTGCTCAAGGACACTATGACATGCAACTAGGGGGAGCCGGGATTCGAATCAGTGACCTTCCGATCACTAGACGACCTGCTCTACCCACCAAGCCACAGCCGCCGCAATGATTATGATTATGGGGTTATTTTGTAGCTACAAATTCCATCTTGCTAAGAGCTGTAAGAAATGTGAGTATCTGTTTAATAAGTGGATAGCAATGGGTAACTAGAAAAATTGTATTTCCTGCAAAAATACAGTGTGAATGCTAAAAGCTGAAGTGATTTCGGAAATCTGCTGAATGTACTGGAAAACACTTGCCAGAAATGCATAAAACTATAAGAATGAATGG
>OMLP01014195.1:0-14123 GCA_900302685.1 Spondyliosoma cantharus
AAAAGGAAAAAAGAGAGATTGTATTGCTTTCAAGCGAGAGGATCTGCACTGCCTTTTGAATTCCCGGGGTAATAATATGTATGCATGAATTCCATCCCGCTGGATGGGTGACATTTATAACACAACTTAATTATAGACCTAAAAGCCATCTCTCTATTTTTCCTGACAATTCGGGGCTCTATTCAACTCTGGCAGCAAGTGTTGCACTTTGAAAGTACTTTGAGGAGCAGTGCCATAGAGAGATGGATGTTAAACTTCTCGGCCTTTTTATTGGGTGAAGAGGGGTGCTGAAAAGCCTCTGAGTAGCATAAATTTACATCAACAGGGGACAAAGCCTCCATCATGGAACAGATAGCACTGTCAATTTCAAGGTCTGTCTCATTCAAATTACGCGAACCTCATCCCAAGCGAGGCGGCTGGCAAAATAATTTGCCGTAACATCCCGTAATGATTGCGTGGGACTGTTGCACAGCGAGTGATAGGACCAGATACCTATATGTGAGACCTTTGTCTGGTGCTAGCATTCAGAGTTAACATTGCTCTACAGTTGTTCTATTCCATATCAGTGAGAAGTTGGCGGAGGAGAGGTAATGATCAAGCCAGTTATGATAGAGACAAATACCAACACAGGAATGCATGGCATGTGACGAGAGGGGAAAGGGAAAGAGATGAGGTGCCGGGTGCAGGAGGGTGAAAAGGAATGAAAGTGCGAATGAGGGAGAAAACTAGCTTCTGTCTGACACAACAGCACCGGCCTTATTTCATTTTATGTGCTGTCAATCAGCTTGAGGCATCTGAGCAGACAGGAAGAGAGGGAACGGGCCAGGGAGAAAGAAAGGTAGTGGGCCGGTGGGGCGACGCAGAGCAATAGACCCGGGATTAACAGTGAGAGGAACAGATGTTGACACAGATAGGTGTGTGGTTCAGTATAGCCAGCCTTTCTCTTTGATATACTCGGAAAGGCTCGCACATTATCCGTCCCTCTCCCTTGCCTTCCCACCCATCCCTTTTCACACATCCAGACGCCTCATATATGAGAATAAATCACAGTCAACGGAGAGAAAGGAAGGTTGAGGTTCCGAGCAATATCATCGGCGTTATCGCTCCAAATATGGCTGTGAGCCCCATCAAAGGATGATGGGGGAGCCTCGGAACAATCCCACCTGCCTCGCACATTTCACAGCCATCTTTAATTTGACCACGCTCTACTAACTAAATAGCACATAAGCCACAGACATGAATGCCTAAGCGGTTCCTGAATGCGGGCAAATCTGCCGCACAGTGAGTGACAGCAGCGAAAACCCAGAGCCTGGCTGCTTTATTTACAGTAGGACATTATCGTCCAATGGCGTCTCTGGGGAGGGATGACGGGAATGTGGGAAACAAACATGATTACACCCCTCTGCTTTTCAGATAACAGGAGGAGGAGGTGGAGGGGGAAGGGGAAGGAGGGGGGAGGGTTGAAGGGGTGAGCAGAAAGAAGAAGTGTTGTGTGATGGATTTGTCGAGTACAAGCCCAGGTTGCGAGGAGCCGCCGTGATGAAGAGACGACGCAAGTAGAAGTTCGGAAAAAAGGGAGAGAGAACTGAGAGGTAGTGTGAGAACAAAAAAAAAAACGGAAAATGCAGAAAGTAGCGAGAAAAGGGAAAGTGAGAGGAAGGAGGAGGTGTCGGAGCACAGTGACAATGAGGTATGAAAGAAATGCGAGCGAGACGCATAAGAGGTGGTGAAAAAACAGAATAGCTGAAGGGGAGGATGAGTTATTCAGAAGAGCAGAGTGGATCGTAGACGATGTCAATGAGGGCGCAGCGTGTGAGGCATGGTTCTAAAAATGTGAAGAGCAGAAAGAGAGAGAGGGAGAGAGACGGCACACGTACAGACAGGCAGAGGGATCAAGAGGGACAGACAGGGGGAAGAAAAGAGTGGGAGGTGTGTGGGCTCTGACCCTTACTGGCCCCATCAGGCCCTCGCAGGACGGTGCACTCCTCGATCTGGCCGAAGGTCTCGAAGAGCCGCCGGACGTCGTCCTCGCTCTGCTGCTTGCCGAGCATTCCCACAAACAGCTTCCTGTCTTCTGGATGGGAAGAGAGGAAGGGGGAGAGAAGAGGGGGGGGGAGGGAGAGGAAGGAAGGAGTGTGGAAGAGAGAACAGACAAATGCTACAGCTGATGGCACCGTTCTGCTGAGCTGAACTTTTATCAGCAGTCTGCTGTGTTGAGCCTTAGCTGCCGCTGCTGCTGTTATTGTTGTTGATCTTACTGTTGTGTGGTGTGCCACCCCGCCCTAGTATGAGGGAGATGTATTCCTGTTTCTAGTGAGCTATTCAAGTCTGCCACAGGGACGTTTGATAGAGATGATGTTCGGAGCGCAAGTGGGTTTCAGGGAAAGGTAGAAAGAGAGCGGGAATATTTTGCACAGGTAGACAGACCGTCAGATCGTCTGGTTGCTTAAGTCACTGAGTTGAAAGGGAACATGGAACCAGAACACGGTAGTACATTTTCTCATTACTAAAGGAGCAGGAGTTATAATAAGCAAGACTAAACTCTGCAGCACATTCTACCCAATGATAAACTCGAGAAAAGTAACAAAGCCAGACAGCGTCTCTTAGCCAGTGTGAGTCTATACTTTCTCATGCACTCCGCTTTCTGCTGACTGTAATGAACCGTCCAAACCGACTAAAATATGTTGCATAGAGACAAAATGTCACAACTCTGCAGTATGAGTGCTAAAGGGAAACTTTAAGTCAAGGACGAGTTCCTTCGCAAAATGAGCCAAGTGGAAATAACGAATAAACATGATTCTGCTCGTCGGCCAATGTTGGCTGCCCCGAAATAACAGATGATGCTCTTCAGTGTGAAGTTGTTTGAGGATAATGATCAGCCAAAGGTCTGCAGATTAGTCATTTTTCAACTCCCAACACTTTCAACAAATAAATAACTACAATTAAGCTAGTTTCACATAGTGCAATTCAGAGAAAAGGATTTGTCTTCCCAACGCACAACAACAACAAAAAAAGGGGGTAAATTGGATTTGTTTTTCTGCACGACTCAGCCGAATTAACCATGCTTTGCAGCATTTCATCAATGAAAGCTACAAGATGTAGTTCTTAGGCTTTGTAAGGACAAAGTTATATATTTTTTTATTATATGAGGACTATTTTTGTCGAATATGTAGTTTGATCAGTTGAATAAATTAAACTCATTGTGGATAACAACAATAGAAAACAAGCTTAAAAAATGACTTGAGTAGGCCGTCTGAGTGCCATCATTCCATGTGACTTGTGGGCCGGATGAACTGAGACACAACAATTTTGATATCTGTGCTCTTACTGGCCACTTACGTATGACTAGAGACTAAATGAGATAACTTAAACTCAGTTCTAAGTATGACTGATAATAAAAGTCTGGGCTACATTCTCACTACCAAGCTGACAGCTTTCTGTAAATGTATAAGTAGGGAAAGGTCACGGGTAAGTGGTCAAGGAAAGTTAAGTGAGAAGGCGGTCTCCACTGTACAATCTATATGTTTGCTGAATCTTGAGCGATTTAACATCTGGACTGATGTTGAGAGCTGTCTTTTCCCAATTTCCCATCCAATACTCAAGTTTGCAGACATGCTCCTCATTAAGTTTGAAGGGCAGCTCTACCTACACCCATATCTTCACTGCTACTGCATATCATAGTTTCCTCCTTGGCTCCAGACGGGGGCACTCTGGCACAGATGTATGGGCTCCATACCACTAAATTCCGGCCAGTCAAAACGCTGGATTTTTCTAATTAATCATCCCAGTGCCCTGGCATTAGACAGAGCATTCATCTTTTTTACATCTTTTACATTATGCATCTCCTATTCCGCTGTGTTGTGGAACGAAATGGCTACTAGCAAGAACCTATCGCCAGAACTGATGGAAAGTGGCAGGAAGAGGAAGAAGAGTTTATTGGAAATGACACTGTTGATCTTCAGTGTGAGTCATTTGACTGGTAGGGAGCGGGCGAGGAGCGTCGGAGGAGCGGAGGGCGAGAGCATCACCTGGGCCTCGACAGATGTGACGCCTCCTGTACCTGCCAGGCCCCATTAGACGCAGCTGTTCTAAAAATAAAGCACCAGGGCTTCCTTTTTTTGCAGCGGGGAAATCGGATCCTGTTCCATTCCTGTAAAGTTCAAATGAGACACGTGCCTGCTACCCGCTTGGCCACACAAATGAGCACCTGCATAATCAATAAGGCCACGCTGCCTGGTCTCTACTGCTGGTGTTGTAGCTGTGGTGTCAGTCCATGTTCCTGTAGTCACGCCTCGCGCAGCAGGGATTCTCAAACCCGCCAGCTGAGCCCGGTAACACTGCTCATTACTGTTCCTCCTCCCTTGGAACTCCTTGGTTGGGAGGGAGCGAGAACCCTGAGGAGATCACCACAGACACAGCCACTTATGCTGTCGACCAGGATTCAGCAAAGAGCGACAGGAGGACAGACACCGAGCTGGATGGTGGACATCAGCGGAGGAGCTGCGTCGCTGTAAAAATCAGCCCTGAACAGCTGTTGGAGAGAAATGAGCCTGACCCCTGTCTGTGGCAGAAAAGGTGAAACATGAAATGAGGCAACAGCCCATCCAGAGCACACGTGACTTTGCCTTGATTCCCGCTCCATCTTTATCATTTTCACTGAGGTGTCACCGTTACAACGCAAATGGGCATAGTGCGGTTTTACAGGCCTCCTGCAGTGTGTTAATGTTTTGGGACAAAAGTCTCATCTTGGTCCTGGCCCGAGGAGATCTAATGGCGGCTTTACAAGGCTAATTAACGAGCCATGAGCGAAGTAATGAACTTTCCAAATGTGCTGGCAAACGCAAAAATAAATTACACCCCAGTGAAGGCATTAAAGGAAGTGTGAGTGTACTTGGGAGCCTTCCTTTGGGAGAGCCACGGTGAGAAAATGAATTTGGAGCTGCTATCTTTTCATTGCCTGACCTAAGAGTGTCTCAGTCGGCCCACTGCATGCCCTGGCCAGAGTATAGATTGCTATTAATTAGTCAGCTTTGCACCTGTCTCCATAGAAGCTCTTATTGGATTTTGCCAGTTCCCGCTCATCTCCTATGGCCACTCGCAAGCGTTAAATTGGCATTTTATGAATATGAATAAATATCTCGTAATGCACCCTCTGCAGGAGGAGATGACTGCACGACTCCAAAGAGTTATCCATTAAAAGTGGGGAGAGGAGGAAAAAAAAGAAGAACACTCTTCTCAAGTACAGTCATGTATTTGCATTAAGAGGGGTGAGGACCTTCCTATGGAACTGTGTGAGGATACAGAAGTATGACAAAACTCATTGAACCGGCTGTTTGACCTCTTCGTACTTATCTCTCATTGAGAGGGGCTCATCTTATCCCTCGAACAGAGCTGAGCCACACAGCTGGAGAACATTTGAGCTCTACAGCACTTCTCTGCTCTACTCTGAAGAGACCTTTGTAATCTGCACTTTCAAACCTTGCCACTACTTTAAAATAAAAATGTGTGGGCATGTGTGTGTGTGTGTGTGTGTGTGGAAGTTAAAAAGCCTGGCAACAGCACTTATATATTTTTTTTTTTTTGTATCATAACATCCTCAAACACCACTAATTAATGTATGTTCCTCTGGAGCATTTCGTCCTTATACTTTAAAATGTAATTAGCAGATTCAAGGAAACAGAGGCTATATAAAAATGTGTTTGGGTGTATGGAGGTGAAAATAAAAGACATTCTTTGTTTTGGCATGTCAACACATGCTCTTTTCTTTTTCCTTTACGTACGATGCTGAATGCACAGCCACATCATTAAAATGGCTAACAAGCAAAGTTAGTAAGATTGATCATCTCGTTATAATGCAAGGTTCTGCTGAGAAACCTTGAGTGCTGGCATTCATGCGGATGCCACTAGACAAGGGAAACCCAACACCCAACACAGATGCACCCCATCACGGCAGCGGCACTCCATGTAGGATACCACATTGCAAAAACGGCTCGGGAATGTCCCGAGGAGCGAGACAAAGAGTTCAATGCAGCCCCAGATCCCAATCCGATCAAGCATCTGATCAATGGAGACTCCATCTCACAACCCTCAGTATTCAAAGGATCTACCACCAACTCCCTGATGCCAGACACCAAAGGACACCCCCAAAGGTTCTGTCTCCATGCCTCGACGGGTCAGTGGCAAGTGTGATCCATGGTGGGGCTTCCATGGATTGGAATTGTTCTGGTGTGTCCCACAGATGCTCGTTCGGATTGGGATGTGGGGAATTTGAGGGCCGGGTTGACACCCTGAGAACTTTATCATGTTCCTACGCCATTCTTTTGAAGTTATTTGCTTTGTGGCGGCGCCCCCCGTGATGGGGTGTACTTTGGTGTGTGAGTGGGTGGTGCGTGTCCAGTGGTATCCACATGAAAGCCAGGACCCGCGGTTTCTCAGCAGAACATTGCATCAAATTTTATTAATTTCACCTGACAGTGGTTTTACCATCGTAGCTGATCAATGTATGGATACAGTATACCAGTGCCTATGTACTGTACATTTGTGTAAAGGCGTATATAGTTTTTGTCAGGCCTTAGCCGGTGCACAGTCGCTCTCTCTTGCACGCAAAGTAATCCACATGTATTCTTTATGCCCTCCCCAGTGCCTCATCTCCTGACTTGAAGTGAGAGCAATTGTGTGGAAAAAAGGTTCCGTGTCAGTCTCCAGCCATGTCCGAACTGTGGTGGCATGTGGACAGCCCAGTTTTATGAATGCAAATAAAAAAAAGGAGATCAAAAAAGTTATCAAAACACTACTGACATCTGACAATTGCTTGTCTCAGGGAGCCTTTTCATTTCAGCGCCCGGTATATTAAAAATTAATGGATTTTGCACAGCCGCCATATGCTGTCAAGATTGATGCTTCTCTCCATGGAATAAAGTGCTACTTGTGTTGTAGGCTCCAGTATGTGCATATAGATGTGTGCTTTCCTTTTCTCTTTCTTCTGCTATTGTCTCCCTATTGCGGCGTTTGTATCTTTCTATTTACCCTTAACTGTCATCCCTCGCCCTGCTCTTTCTCTCCAAGCAAAGAATCAGTTGCGGTGAAGTCTACTTTTCAAAAGTTTCTGCTTTTGTTTGCCAATAATGGGAATATTCTCTTTAAAGAATTACTCTCTCGCTCCTGTGATGTGCACACACACATATATATATATATATATTGTTTTTTTTCTCTTTTTTCATGATTCTATCACTTATTGCCCGCTGGCAGTAGTCAGGGAAGCTTGGTAGTAGTAAGTGTTCAGAAAGCATGGACAGCTGCATCCAACGATAAAAGATGCCTGCTAGGCCGCTGGGTGCATTTCAAATGCAGAGTAATGTTCCAGGCAGCACAACAGAGAAGTTGTGCTTCTTATGGTCTCATTAGAAAAGCCTGATGCTGGTGCGCTGCTGCCTGGGAGGCTCGCCACCAGACACGCTCACACATGTAGGCGTACAGTCCGGGTGTACAAAATGTTGGGAACGGCTTCTTAACGTTGAGCTAGACTTTGTTTTTCATCATCTACTCTATGTTCAAGTTGTGTGAATGCGGCGTCTGTGTGGAATCAAAAGGTGCATTTGCTTTTAGAATAGGTCTTTTTAGATAATGAGCATTAGACATTTTGCACAGCATGGAGGGAAAAAAATAATAATGCTCTGCTCTGTTGTTATCTTGCATTGTTATAACTGCTGGAGTTAATAGTTCTCTGGCCACAACACTTTAATGTCCCCAACTTAGACTTTAATTTCCCTTCCCCAAATAACTTCAGGGGATAATTCACCTCCCCCAAGCCTCGTTTAGTCACAGAAACCTTACCTCTGTGCCACTTTTTATGGATACATCAACAGATTATCATTATCTTTCTTGTGAAATAAATAGTGCCTAAAACAGTTCATCAGTTGTTATTTCGACAAGCAATCACTGAAAGTCACTGCTATTTAATCATTTAGAAAACTAAATAATTAATAGGGTAGTTATTAGTGAAAGAACTGTTATTTGCAAATGTAAAAAATAAATGATGAAAATTAAGAGCAATGAGTAGCACTGCTTCAAGAACAGTGACTCAGAAAACAGAAGTAATTGCTACACGCCAACAAACTTGAGTTTCCTCTCAGGGATCAATAAATCGTTTACATTTGTTTATATTAAAAAATAACAGCACATGCTAAATTCTACTTAAAATCAGTACCAGATCAGGCAGATCACAGAATGAAATCTCGTGGAATAACACTTTTGATCATTAAGTGTGTCGGAAAAAATAATTTTACCTTGTGGTATCTTGGAATTATATGGTAAGTTAATTTTTCTTTGCTTCAAATTAGAAGCAGAGAGGGGATGTGAGTGGCTTTGAATGCATCGTGAATGAGGAACTGTTACTGGCTTTAATGGTAATCATTGAAAAGGTTGACTGGAAGATTACCATACTAAAGCAACATAAAGAAAAATAGAAGCGCTTTCATTAAAAGTTTCTAACACAACATATGCATGAATCTCACATTGTGCAACTACTTGTCAGTATTGGAAATATGCCCACGAGCTTTCCTTACCATGGGAATTGTTCCATGGAGAGAATACTTTGCTGTCTCGCCGATGATTTCAGCCAGTGCAATATTTCAAATTAATGTTGTTCAATGTTGAATTTCTTTGGTACATTTGTACGGATTGTTTGACGTCAATATAAACCGTGAAGGGGACGTAGATTCCACATCGCAAGAAAGCAACTCAGGATATGTGAACTTGCTAATGTTAAAAACATCACCTGTAAGTACTTAGATCAATATTTAAAGCTTATGACCAGTCGCCCACGAATGCAAATAGCTGAGGAATGGGATTTACATTTTCACCAGGATGCGGCTGTATCAGTAATTCTCTGAAAATTACAGGGAAACAATTGATTTAGTATTAACTGAAGTTCATATTTAGGCACCCACTTAACCATTTTCCTGTTTTTAGTGTAGCAACAGTAGCTTTACTTTGACGTGATACAAAGTTGGGATTCAAAAATGTCTTCAGCATTGAAGTCAAGTTACAAAGTGTAAAGTAATAGCAGTGAGGTGATTGTAAAACAACCTGCATGATACGATTCTGCAGCTCTCAAGCCCCTCAAGCATTCACTTTGCCTTTGCGTTACACCGTCAGCTATTTAATTCTACCTCTAACTCGTGTTTAATTCCTACCCAGCAAACAAAAGTAATTAGACCCCGTCCCAGTGACAATGATGTGCAACCACACACTAAACCTTCCTGCTGCTGGTCCCAGTCTGATGTATGCAAGTGGATTATCCAGTATATTGAGGTGGTAAATGGAATAATCAGAGGAGAACAAACATTCAAATTGTCAGCGTATCAGGCACGATGAGAGGATACAAGCTCTTGTGTTTGTAAATGCATTACTTATACCACTTGAAGTGTCACATCCGTTTACCCGAGGGAGTCGGAGGGGGGGAGTCTGGTATGCATCTCTATAAACCGAATCAGAACAATCAAGAGGACTTGCGGCTTCTGTCCAAATATTTTAAGTCCTTCTTCTACATTAGAAATATCTTCTCTATTGGCAAGGCCCAATAATGGAGCTCTGCCAAAGTATAATTTAAATCAATGCCTTAAAACATTTAAAAAACACCCTGCAATGGTCACTGTTGGAAATCCTTGAATTCTTTTGTCTGTCCACTGGTCCCCATGTCTCTGTGTGTATTTCTCAGCACACACATATCAAGCGCTGCCAGGGTTCTTTCTTGACTTTTCAGAGTTTTCGCGCGATCGTGTCCAGAGGCACAGAGGGATCTTTTGGCTTCATTTGCATGTAAAGTGGAGCGCGCTCTTCTGTGGGCGTGAGGTGCCTCCAGACAGCCCCTCCCCTGTGGCCTGCCAGACTGAGCCAGCCGGAAGAAGCCCTCACTCTTCCCTACCTGCTGGGGTGGGGCATGACAGCACAGGGCGCAACATCTGAAGGCCCTGTCAATCTCTTCTGTGCCCGGTTGGGGTCAACCTTCTGAAGAGCAGCAGGCTGGCAAGGACAAACATGACCCATTCACAAAGACTCCCCTCAGCCAGACAGGCAAAAGGAACGGGCAAGATATTAAGAAAGACTGGTACGGGGCTGCTGCGTATCAGATGCAGCGATTGAAACGCTCCCGGCACTGTATAAGTATCCTATAAAATAAAAGTATGGGGAGCTAATAAACAAGTAGGGTAAAGAGACTGCGTGTAGACAAATGCACTGAGAGTGGCACTTTGTGAAAAAGTCGATGTTGATGGAGGTTGCCGGGCATTTCGGGAGAGTGTTGAAACCATCTTATCAGACTTAATAAAAGGAGAGGGTGTTGCCGGCTGACCCATCATCTCTCTTCTCATCAGTGTGGTCTCCAGTCTCACAGCAGTGGCTCGAGGAGTGGGACCTAGCTCCAAGATTGTGTTTAGATAATGGCCATCTCCAATCATAGATAATCTGGCCCCATCTTTTCTTCACAGACACAGCGGC
Source organism: Spondyliosoma cantharus (assembly GCA_900302685.1). Taxonomy (NCBI): domain Eukaryota; kingdom Metazoa; phylum Chordata; class Actinopteri; order Spariformes; family Sparidae; genus Spondyliosoma; species Spondyliosoma cantharus. The sequence goes on from OMLP01014195.1 coordinate 10,498, forward strand.
AGACAAGGTCAGGGGGAAAAAGATTCCTGGCGAGGCGAGGAGGAGATAGGGATGGGGCGGCTCTGAGATGATTTACTGCTGAGATTCACTCAGCTGCCTCCATCACCCTCCGTTAACTTTCTCATCCTGTCGTCTCTTCCCCTCTCGCTCTTTTTGTCTTCCATCTCTCGCTCCCTCGCATTCCTCCATGGGCCTTGTACTGAATCCCCACCTCTCTCTCTATCACTCGCTTCATCTCTCCCTTTGCACTGCAGTACCAATGAGACAGAAAGAGGGAGAGAGAGAAAGGAAGGGAGCAGTAAAAAAAAGAGAGAGAGAGAGAGCAAGAGATGTCTACTTTTCCTCATTTCTGTCCCTTTACAGTTGAAGAAAATTGCTTTGGTTTCAAGCGGAGATATAGTAGCATGTCTGTTCCTGCACTGACCACAGAGCGAGCGAGCAGGAGACCCATGCCTCAATTGTGTCTCAATATCTCTGAGTTGAAATCATGGTTTGATAGAACCGGGTAGAAAAAAAAAAATAGTGGTGTTAAGCACATCAGATAAATGTGGACTTTGCGGGGAAGAGGTCGGCTGACTCAAGGAACAGAAATAGATTCAAAGGCTGTGAAGCTCCCCTCCCATGCTCCATTCTTTCTTGATAATCCAGGGAAAAAATAAAATAAGACATGAGTCATTGTAATAGACAGCCAGAGAATCGGCCCGGTGATCCACATTGGCAGCTGGGCGTCGGGATTATGCAGCACCGGGGCCCCACTAGTCCTTCTCTGAGCTCTAGTTTAACTTCTCCTGCTGACACTCCTATATCCCTGGGGAGAGAATGTCTCTCAGGGACATGGTGAACAAAAGAGGGGCTACTAGTTTCCCCAAATGGAGTAATGGGCTCTAATGCCTGCACAGGCACGTAATCGAGACCCCTGCACAAGTTCCCATGACAGATAATTGCTGATGTCTTGGTAGTGATGAATGCGACTCCATTTCTAGAGGTGCAAATGTCCCGGTTCAGCCCTGAGTTTGACAATCTAGAGGCCCCACTGGGACTGATGTACCTGACTGGTCCTCAGCCTTCCACAGATGAATCCTTCGCTACTTTCTCTCCTTTAGCCAGCCCTCGCTGGGCTGTCTATTTTCCTTTAACCACAGGCCTTCATAGTAAATCTCATTTCATTGTCAGCCGCGACTGTGGTTTACTTCCCTGGCCTGTCTGCTGACTTCCTGTTGCCATTAACGCTCAATATCTCTGTTGGGGCCTGTCTGCTTGGTCTTATTTCATTCTGTGCTGTGTCCTATCCTGTCCTCCCATATAGAAAGTTCATCTGACGGACTAGTAGGGGCTGTGCCAGCCTAAGAGCCCTCTGTATTTCATTCACACTGCCTGTTCATCTCCCTTCTCTTTCTGCTGAAAAAGGGTAGTAATTGATATTGGGACCCATCCATCCTCCCCTCTTAAGCCCAGAGATCCAATTTATCTTGGTGAGAATGCCGATTGGCTCTCACCCAGGCCTTGTCGGTCAGACTTTGCCTGTTTTTAGATGGCCGTTAATTAAAGTGCCGCCACGACAAAAATAAGATCTACATGGGGGTGTGTGTGGCAATAGAAATGGGCCATCTGATTCACACTTGACCACATAAATCAGTGAAGTGGCTCAGTCTAATCTGACCTAGGCAGTCTAAATCACCACTCTGAAATGCAAGCATGGGGCAGACACAGACCAGTCCAATTAGATCCAATTCCACCCATGTAAATCTTTAACTGGCTTAATCTGCATTAACCTCAGTGATGGTAGTCACAAATGGCTTCAGAATGATCCAGTCAATCACCATGTCAGTCAGACTGAAGAGGAAGGGGAGGGGAGGCTGTGCGAGAGAGTTGGTACGATGTCGAAGCACATTTTCACTGCTTTAAAGACAGGTTTTTGAATGAATCTGACTGAAACTGACTCAGATAACTTGTAAGTGGCTTGACAATCTATACTTAAGTATGTAATTCCGGTGTAATCATGTGACCATATCATTCATGAAACAGACACAAAGGTAGCATTAAAACGGGTGATGATTTTAAAGGACTTGGTAAGATGTTGGGCCAACGTGTACCACCAGAACATCTTCAGTGCACCTTGGCATTGATTTAACAAATCTCTAGAACTCTAGTATCTTACACTGTGTTCCCAAATCTCCCGCATATAATAAATTAGTTTGAAATCTAGTGACTGCGAAGGCCAAATTTTCAAACTCATCAATCCATTCAATGACTCCTTGTGCCGTTTTAGACGGGGACATTGTCATCATGGAAGACACCACTCCCATCAGGTTAGAACTGTTTCATCACAGGATGAAGTTGATCACTCAGCACAACTTTGAATTGATTTGCATGGAACCCCAGATCCAATGCGACAAGTGGACGCAAAACCGTGCCAGCAAAATATTCCCTTACTGGAAATAAGATCTTCCATTACTGGAAATAAGATCTTCCATTTGTGTTTCTCAACTAATTTGTTCATTAGTCACCAATCTGTAGGTAGATTGTGTTGATTTTAAAGAAGTGAAACAGGGACACCGTTTAACAATCAATTCACTGTGCTCTTATTTCTAGACAAAAACAAATGCTGTGTCTACCACAACGAGGTTCCAAACTCGTACTTGAACGTAAACCCCTTTCACGTTAGAAGAAAAACCCACTAACACCCACTAGAATCTGGCTCTGGTCGTCAGTATGAATGTGTATAATTACGTCCCACGTCGTGACCCAATAGTCACAGCGGTTCATAGGCTCCAGCTCTGATCAACTGTGATGTAAACACAACACCCGGGTGCAACTCCCAACCAGAGTTGAGAAAGAAACAAGATGCTGTCAGCTCTGGAAAAGAAATCATGTGTCTCATTCAGAATTTTATTGATTAAGACTTTTCCAAAAGACGTTTTTTAACATCTTCTGGATGTAGCCTAATGAGCTTTATGAACTGCTGCTTTCTACTGTTCCCTGCTTTTCCAGCGCATTTGTGATGGCGAGCCGAGCGCGACACACAAGTAAAACAAAAAAAAAAAGGGAAAAAACCCGCAAATACACGCTCATTTTGGTAAAAGTTGTATAATACAGTCTCCTCCATTCAATCACTGACTACTAAATTACTAAAAAGTAATAGCTCTGGGGTGTTCTATAAGTTTCCTGTGTCTGTGTATGTTTGGGATGTTTCTCATCTGTAAACAGACTTTGCTGTTACTGTAAGAAGGATAAGGACCCTCCGCTCCCAATTATTTCCTGTCCTCTTTTATGTTTCTCTCTTTTTCTCCATGTATCTCTGTCTTGTCTTTGAACCACTCCCAGTGACTGTGAACCTGAGACAGCCCCTCTGCTGGCACAGATGGGAAGTCAATAGAAGCAAGTGACCTATATTACGGGCTACTCTACCAACTCCCAGTGTGTCTCGAGTGAGAGCAGAATATTAAGGATTGCGTGTGCGCTGTTCCAGCGTATTTGTGTGTTTGCGCGTGTGTTTTTTAAGGGGGGTGTGCAGTGGAGACCAGGAGAAGGTTAATTACCTCCTCGTCCTTCGCTGTCGGCTGGCTTCACCTGGATGGGCCGGTTCATCTGGAGAGAGAGAGGGGGGGGGGGGGGGAAAGGGGCGG
>OMLP01014197.1:0-15887 GCA_900302685.1 Spondyliosoma cantharus
GCACACTAAACCAACAAACATCCCATCACCTTATAGCTGTGAGGATGACGTGAAAGTTTGTTCCATCACTTTTAAAGCTAAACGAGGGGATTTACAAGGTGACATAACGACATACACAATAAACTTTGCGCCTCAGCATTGGTCACACGAAACACATTTTTTTTTAAATTATACCATTCCTGCTGTAGCAAATCATAAACTCCTTGATGGACTGAATAGAAGACAACATCAAGTAAGAGAGTAACAGATTGGAGTGAGAAGTGAGGCTAAAGGTTGAAGGCTGCTCCCATCCAATGTGACTGATTGGCTCAGCCTGAAGGCCGGCTATGGATCTCGCAACTGAAGCCATGATTGACATTGAGAGTTACACAGAGTGAGCTATTAGCAGATAGCAAGTCATATCATAATTCAATCCCTACACCATCAAAGTGCACCAATATCATAATTCAATACTAAGACCCATTAGCCTGCAGCACACCAATATCATAATTCAATCCTGAAACCATCAGCCCATGCCAATATCATAATTCAATACTTGGACCATTAGGACACACCAATAGGCCTATTAGAATTCAATACCTGTGGTCAATGATCTAGCAGGACACTGATACTGGAGTCATGGGTTGACATGGGATGAGGTCTGCACGCAAGGATCCTTCTCAGGCCTTATTTAGCCCCGATAACAGTGAGATAAACAACACTAAAATTAGGAAGGGCAAGTGGTTCACCAAAAAGCTTGGCCACACCAGACACTGAAGGCCACGGAGTATTTGCTACAGGAATACATTTCGGCAGGCTTATGCAGAGGGACTCGTTTGTTGAACAAAATGAAGCACTGCATTAGCTTCAAACTCAGCAGTGCGCTCAGCCAAACTTGTCAAAAATGTTTCAAACACTGGCCCCCACTGTGTGACCGTCTGCAGTTGGTCTAAATTATCACATTGTGGTACCTCGTGGAAATGGGACTCCATTTCGTTTTCTGGTCCATTGCCTCTGTTTATATTTCCATGTTAACATCTTGTTTAACTCCTCAAAACACTGCAAATCTCATCCAGACTCAGCTTGCTGGGTCATCAGAATTTAACAACCGATCAAACAGGCTCTAAAAGCTCACATTTCCTCAGCTGCTTTAAGTCAGTTTTTTTCTCCAAAGTCGTCATTATTCAAGTTATTCTCACCACATATTTCTTGAGTTTCCTCATAAACCCTAATCCTCATGTACTGCATGTACAGTGTAAAATGACTCTAGTGTATGGAAAATTCAGAAAAGAATGATCCATTACTGAAAAATAGAATACATGACTCCAAATGACAGAAGATTAATCAGCAACTATTTTGACAATTGATTAACTGTTTTTCTAGTAAATTGCCAAACAGCCATTGGGTCCATCTCCACAGTTGCAAGGATTTCTGCTTTTCTGCTCATTATAAACCTGAGAAATATACATCATCTATTGTTATCCTTATATGACACTGTATATCATCTTAGATTTCAGATGTCATTATATTGTATTGTGATATGGCATAAGTGTTGTCTCTTCTTGCTTTTAAAGGCTGCATTACAGTAGGTGATGTCATTTTCTGATCTTACCTGACTGTACTTGTTAATACTCGCCTTTAGACACTTCGTCATTATATCCACATTACTGCTGATTGTTTACCAAAAAACTATCTATTATGATTTTGTAGCTCCTAGCATTTATGAAGTGCTTTCAGGGAGATTTTTAGGATTTTGAAATGGCAATATTGCAATCTTATTAAAAGGCCAATATCGTTGTGTTTTTAGTTGTTGGTCAGACAAAAACAAGTAATCTTATGACAGCATCTTGGTAAATGGCAAGTTATTCTATTTCATTTTTTTGGACTATTATCTGACATTTATAGACAAAGCTATTATTTTTTTTAAAATCAGCATTTTAAATCGATTATCAAAATAATCTTTAGTTTAATCTCAAAACAATTGTTAGCTGCAGCCCTACTTTACTTACAACACATGGCAACAACATTCGCTGTATGACAATTATCAATAGCAAAGGGATCAATAAAGTTTAATTATTAGTTGGTGATAAGTGTTGTCATGACACTGGAATTTCTAACTCTGAAACAATACCTTCAAAAACAACAATATTCGATTCCCCAGGGAAAGGTTGTACACAAACAGGTGACATACTTCTGAAAACCGACAGGTATTGAGTGTTCATAAAAAGTTGGCATTTTAATTTAGATCAACTCGATGAGGGTGAGACAGCTGAAAACATGTGGTAGACAAGTAAGATAAGACCAGAAGCAAGAAGAAAAGAGTGCTCGACTGGATCTGAGCCCCTGGTGGTCTGCACCTCACTGTGTGTGTGCATTCTTACTTTACCAGTCAACTGTGGACGAGAGCAGACATTTTTTCCCCTGGGAATGCAAGTTTTGTTTACTGAAAACCGTGGGCTTAATATTACAAGATGAACAATAGACTATACAAGATTACACTGGCCTTGGAGGCACCGTTTCAAGTGTACACTTGATTTTTAAATAGCGTGGGCATCATCCTCAAACTTACAAGAGGAAACGGCAAGTATATTCTAAAGTGAGCCTAGAGAGAAGTGTCCAGTCACTGAAGCTCTGCTGGAATACAGAGCAGCAGAATAATGGATGCTTCTGTCATGAGATACACTGAAACTCTATGATGCTGTAGGTGAGAGAGACTCCAAGTGGGTCTGTAAATAATGCCTGCCACTTGAAAACAGGCCCCTGGAAATTGCCCCCTGTGCTCTTGTTGCTGGTTGTTAGCTCAAAGTTTTGTCTGTGTAGTCACGTTAAAGTGTTAAAGTATGATGTGGTGGGGAATATGAAAGCATTACAGCAAGGTTTCTTCTCCAGGCGACTATGAGTCACATCAAATATAAATTTGTCACATTTTCATGCAAAATCAAGTTTGTCTACATATAACTATACTTAAGAGGTGTAATGTGATATTTTTGTACATGTTGGTGATCCCAGCTGGAAAGCTACAGTACACACTGCAGTCTGTGAAGTGCAGTGCAGTTGACACAAATTAATACAGTTTTATTTAGGTATTGATTGAGCGTGTCAAGACATGAAATATGTTTTTGAAGACATTTTTACTTTTTGATGGACTTCTTTATCAGGATCAACTTCTTTAATCCTGTTTCAGGCAAAGTCTTTGTATATTTAAGAGGAGCAGGAAACAAAGAAAAGTTATTAGGCTGGCTCCTCCTCTAACATATTATGATGTCCTCATTCAGCTTGTGGAGCTTAAATTTGAACTGCTTATAATAAGTCTTATGTGAAATCAGTTGTGAAGATTCTTTTTAAATCTGAGAGCACAAACGGCAACAAAAAGTAACTTTACTTTCTTAATGGTGAGTTGGACCATTCTCAGGCATATTTCAGCACATTATCCCTGCATATATTGTAACCAGGGTACAAACTGCTATTTGAAAGCACATTTGTTTTTTTACAGAATTCCTTTATACCCACAGAAATTAATGTATACGGTTCATATTAACTTTGACTGTACGTTTTGATCGGGATAATTTAATGCTAGCTCATTTTGAAGCCAGGAGACAAGAAGGTGCTTATTACGACAGGATTGTTTCATTTAAAAAAAAAAGATATTTGGTGTACATGATTTAGTACCAGATCATGGTCAAAATAAAATCATTTTTCAAGGAGAAATTTAAAAAAAAAAAAGGATTTTCCCAACCTTTGAGACTGTGTACCAACCCTGTGTAGAATTTTTTTTCAATTTATGAATGGAATAAAAGCCAAAAACTGTTTTCTTGGGGGTTAACAGACAGGCCTTCACAGTAAATAAGTGATACTTATTTTAAGTCTTATTACCAGGTTTACCTTCAGGGGGTTTTACTCCATACAAGAGGAGACAAAATGATCTATGTTGTTTTATATAACATTTAGACCCTCTTAACTACAGGAGGTTCAAATGTAAGAAACCACATACAGTGTTTTTGAGTTGGTTCATCTAAAATTAAAAACTGTGGAAACAAAAACGGAAAATGTGATATTTTTAACACAACTTCCACACCTTCAGTTTTTCTAAGGAAACATGTCTGTTTGTCACACACACTTTTGCATAAAGCCTGCATTAAGAGCTGCTGACTCCATCTGTTTGGGTACCCCTATTTTTAGACTTCTGTTAAGTGCTTTTCATCTTTTGTTCAAAACTACACAACATTGGTCAATTTTTTTTCTTTTTTGCCATGCACGATAATACTGTTCAATTAAATACTCTGATATCGAATTCCACAGGGTAGTATACACTTTTTTGTATGAAATCGGATAAACGGAGTATAGTGCAGACACTCCTCAAAGCAGAGGGAGGGTGAGGAAAGCGAGCCCGAGTGTGACGTTCACTAAATCACTGAAGAGTTGGGGAGTTGTGGGCCTCCGCTGACAATTAGCCAGTGATAACGTAGATGAGGAGAAGTTTTCTTTTTCTCCAGTTTTTGGAGATCTGAACATTCCTCTCAGTCTGATGCAGCGTATCGGTCATGAGGATACACTATAACCTCTTAGAAAGTAGGATGACATAGCCCTGACCAAAGGAGACCGAGGGGCAGACCAAAGACCTGACATGCACTCGTCCTTCTCTCTGACTCATGCTTAGTCGCTCACCACCCACCGACACACAGTGAAACCTCAGTCCCAATGCCAGGTTTTGTCACTGGGCAGAGAAGCGGTTGGCTACAGTAAAAGCATGACGTGATGCCCCTTCCTCTATGCTCCCCCAGCCTGTGCAGCAACAGAGGGGTAAAAATATCCCACCAGTGAGTTCAGACAACCAGCTCATAAATTAACACTAAAACTCCTACAGACAACAGTGGGCCAGTCGCTGAGAGATTTAAACCACTCAGGTTGCCACTGACCACAGCTCAGGGATCACCTTACAAACCCTTTTCCTAAATTTACCCATTAGGAGGTGGTGAAGAAGAACGAGCCGAAGATCGGTTTTCATCTAAGTCACTCTTTAGCCGTACGTACACGTAGTGAACTATTTTTCAAAATGGCTCTAGGGTGCGTTGTTCCAGGAAATGTTATGAGGTGAGATGTAGGCTATTAGGCGTAAATTGGGAATTGTGTATAACAGGAAGGTCTGTTCTTAATTTTCCGAGCTCACACAGAAAATATAAAGTATAGGTTTAGGCTCAACTATTCGCTCATGTCTTATTAAGGTTTTTCGCCCGTAATGAAGCACAATCTCTCGAGCAGAAACACAATGTTCCAGCAAACTGCTTGACTGGGTCAAAAAAAAAAAAAAGGAAAAAAGAAAAAACAACAGGAGAGAAGAGTGATGATCCCCTCTAAAGAAACTCAACTCTGTAATGGACGGACAGGGATTACAGACGTTAAAACCTCCTCCATCTGTAATTCACTGTCACCCTGCCATCATCTCTGAATCACTGATCCATTTTGCAAGTGTGCGAGACCTTGCTAAAAGCATCACTGTTGCACCCATTTGTGTTTGTAGTGGTGGGGGGAGGAAAGGGAGGGGGAAAAAAAGCATGCAGAAAAGACAAGTTAACAGCTCGCTGTGCTGTTTCAAAGCACTCTCTGTCCTGTAACAACCACCTAGCTAGTTTCTCACACAGGGAATGGGACACACTGATCAAATAGGATTTTAATGAACATCAGCAGTTGGAGCCTGAGGAATAGACGCTATGATGGCTTAAAGCTACTGACATCTAGGTTGGGTTGGATTTTCATCATCAAAAGAAACCCAAAAAAACAGAAGGAGAGAAAACATTCCTTTGCTGGTTGGTGCCTCTCGCACAGGAAACACAGACTGTGAATTTGAGTGCACACTGTCCAGTCGATCACAAGGAAGAAGCAAATGAGAAAGCAATTGGCTGACAAGGCCATGTGTACACCATGATCATATCATACCAACCCCACATTATCCTCAGAAACTGGATAAGAAAAAAAAAAAAGATTCTCCTCTGAAGGCTTTCCTCTAGGAGCCTCTCAGTGGGAGGGAGAGTAAATAAGATGTCATCAATAATAGACAGTGAATGTTCTGAGCAGTTCTGCGTGCACGCACACACACACAAACGCGCACACACAAACACACGAGCGCCGACTGATTCCTATCCTGCAGACAGGCCTGCCAACCGCCAGGCTTTTTGCACACGCTCAGATTCACTGTCCTGACTAATCGCTTGTGATAGGGGCCTTTGCCATAATTACCCAGGGCCTTATCACAAACTTATGCGATGCATTTTTCATGTCCTGGCTGCTGGCAGTGCCTTCACTGTCCGTGCTGGCAGTCAATCTACGGAAAAGACTGATCTCAGACAAATTCACACACACACACACACTCACTCACTCACATGCACGCACACACACCAGTTCTAACAGGGCGAGATGGGTGAAAGCAGGGTGAAGGGCCAAGGAAGAGGGAGGAAAAAAAAATTAAAAAGGAGGGGAGGGGGAGGTGAGGGAGAGCAAGATGTGAGGGGGGGCAGGCAAGCAAGCAGGCAGGCAGGAAGGGGGTGGGAGATAGATAGTGAGCAAAGAAAAGAGAAAGCAGTCTCAAATTTTTTACATAATGCATGAACAAGGGGGCACGAGTAGGAGGACCAAACAGGATCAAATAAATAGGAGAAGTGAAGCCTTGATGATGTGGCATAAGTGCGACACAAAGCCCGCTGGGAAGACTTGTTCACTGTCCTTTTGTCTAACCCAGTCATAGGGGCATCATGACCTAAATAAAAGTTTAAATCCCAAGCTCTGTGCAATTTACAAAATGATGTATGAACAATTGGGCTAGCCTACATAATACAATCTTATGTTAATGACGACGGCGACTGGGGCTGCTCATAATCATAAATTGTGATTTGAAATTCAGCAATGCACGTTAAATGCCACGGGAAAACACAACAGTGCCATTGTCTGCATGTCTTGTGATAGGTCAAACACGCTCTAATATACACAGGGCTATATTCACACACTGAATAGGCCCAATATTTTCCTCATATCCTCCCCGGTGCCATGGATCCCCTCCGTGCACGCCGAGATTAGTGGCGTGCGCGGAGGCTGGGACATTTCTGGAGTTCATCACAATCAACAAGGTCATGATCTTTCATATTTCTTCCACCATTTTTTTTATTTAATTACACGGCGTCAAACTAAACACTGTCCCGGTCCCGTCTACTTTCACAGACGTGGCAATGTCTGTGAAAAACCTCTCTGTGTATAATTGCCGTCAGGGGAAACCGAGCGAGAGAGGAGAGGAGGAAGAAAAAAAAAAAAACAGAAAAAAAAAAAAAAAAAACGACCGAGTTGATCAACCACAATCACGGAGACGACTTCGATATAAACTGCTCCAAAACCGTTAGCCGTTAACGCTGCTAATGTTTTCATTCGCGTCCAATAAAACTTACCGATTTGACAGTAAAAAGCAGTGAAAAAACACACAAGCGAAAGAGCTGTTGTGTGTCTGAGCTGCCCGTCTCAATGGTTGGTGTCACCACAGCGCCACCGTATAATGAGTCGCACTTATTTTTCCCCCAAATTATCCAACCTTACAGCGGCTAAAGCGTCGGGCTAACTACGGCTACTCGCTCCAGTAAAAGTTGTTGAACACGCAATAAAGATAGCCAACCGAAAGCTTTCCGCCAAAGCCCCGCTGTTTTGTTTTTATTTCGGCGCATCCCCGCGGCGTCGCCCCGGCTTGCCCAGTTGCAGTGTCCGATCGATGTTGAATTGAACAAAGAGGATCAATTTCTGATCAGCGAGAGAGCCACTTTCATCAATGTGAGGAAGAGGTCTTGAATTCTCTTCCGAAACACCTACGAGGCGGCCGCCGAAAACACACAAAACACAGCGGCCGTGAGAGACGAGGCAGCCGAAGCGAATACAAGGTAGACGATTTAAACAGAGCTTGAACTGACCTGTAGTTGTTGTAAGTCAAAGCGCTTCCAATATTGAAACATCGATCCTGCATTGGCCGCCATCTTGAGACATATTGAGACAGGAATGAGATGCTGATAGAGAGCGCGGGGGTTGGAGTTCAGTGGAGAGGACCGGGCGGCCGGAACACCCGGACCGGATCACTCCCACTGCTCGCCCCCGGTAACAGCTGGCATACGGAACGGAGTCAGCGCACAGGAGTGTTGCCTTAATAACGCCATTATAATTGCTTAAATAGCTTTTTATCAACATTCAGATATTACAGGTAAATAACCAGACTGGTATTAAATTACAATTCATTTTATCACGTGGAAATACGCGGAATTGTGAGCGCCACATGTGTCTATGTTTATTGGTGTAGTTTGTGTATCCATTATGTATTATATGGAGAGCAAAGATCACATAAAAATAATGCCAGGAGGCTACTTGGAAGCCATATCTAAATAGGAAAAAAAAAAAAAATCTCACCAGGGGAGCATTCAGGAGCAATGTTCCCTCTGAGCTGTGAGAGACTGAGCAAGAGGATAATTCAGAGATAATGATTTATCACATCATGATCAGTGCTACTTCAAAAGTAGATTTAGAAATTAAAAGTCCATTAGTAATAAGTGATTTTATTTTCCCCCATGCACCTACTTGGATTTTGTCATAAGCTCAAAAACTAATGATTCTTTTTAAAACTGCTAAATTCACACCTGTAACTTTTTCTGTATAACTTGCATAAATGTAATTTTTAAAAAACTAAACTAAAACTATGATTTCATTTATGAATACTACATCATAATTCATGTTTTGTAGTCTTCGGGCAAATGCTTTGGTTTTTTCCCATTATGGACGTTCATAAAGGGCAATTGCAAAACAATAATACAGTTAAATATAAATTTGAACCAAGTGGAAATAGAATCCAGGCTAAACGTGTCTATGTTAATTGTTAAAACAAAACAGTCAACTCTTATAAATAATACAAAAAATAACCACAAGAATTCGAGTTTCACGATTCATGTTTTTTTATTCTTTAATAAAATGGTGGTTCTAGTGTACAAACTCAGCATATGCAGCATAGCAGGGTTGCTGAGGACCTGCTGAACTTGGCCATTTAAGAAAGGGTAAAAGATGGAGTGGACTTGGCACAAGGTGTCTCCATCTTCAGGGTTTTCTCAGCGTCTGGTTTCCCTTTGCCTCACAGATATTAATCAAATCCAAATTATTTTGTTACTTTGTTAATCCAGTCGAGTAATTGCTGCAGCAGGGCAGCAGGGCAGCCCGGCGGTTAGACTGCCAACGTGCATACATATCTGTGGTTGAAGTGACCTTGAGCCACACACACTGAACCCTGGCTGCTCCTGAGGCGTCACTCCTGCTGACCGTGTCCTCTGACCCCCCTCAGCTTGTGGATATGCAAAGAATTTCTAATCACACTGTATGTCTGGAGTGCCCTGAATTCCTGTGTCAAACTGTGCACCTTAAAACACATCACGCCTCAGCTTCATGCTCCGCAAGCTGCTCAGGTTTATCAGGGTAACACATCTGTTGTACACAACGTTCTCATTTTTAGCTTTTTGTGGGTTTCCCGAATTTGACTCGTCGAGTGTGTTGCGAGGCCTGGAAAAAAACCACGCCTGCATTCACACTTTTTTTTCTTCTTCTTGAATGCTCAGAGTAAAAACAGAACAAAAATAATTCACTTTATTTTTCTCTCCAATCATTTTCATTTCTTTACAGTCATTGCACTTTAATCACATTCACTAGAAATAACACAATAATTTGCCATAGATAATAACACCTCTTATACTGCATTTGTGTGGATACAAAGGTGGGCATTTTTGTGCTTTGGATTAGTTTAACTTTCGGGTCGTTACTTGATTTGATTTGAAGCTGTTTGTGTCTCCCACCTTCTGCAGTATGAATGGGGCTCAGTGCTCCACTCATACGCAGGCTCAATAGGTTGCTGGTCTTACTTTATACTTCATTTATAGACATAATACAGTGAATTAAAGGCATGCTTCAGTTTGGCATTGACCCGGTCACATGCTTTTAATAGCATGTACTGAATTACTCTGTATTCGACAAATAGCAACAGCTGCTTCAAGAGATTTAAGGTGATAAAAGACATAAAATTATCATGATGTGTGTTACAGTTGGTGTGAATGACTGATTCTTCCCTTTTTTTTATTTTATTGTTAAAAATATATGAGCAACTTCTCTGCAGTCTCTCTGAATATAGTAATCTGTGTTTAATCGTCCTGTTTTGTTCCCTTTCTGCCACGTCAATCGGTGTTTCCTTGGCTTGACCTGCATGACTTGCGATGCTACCGATTATTAAGACAAACCTGAAATACAGGTCTGAGATAATCCGTACAGGTTTGTCAGCTCTGCCGTGTGTCCATTATGTTGTGTTGGTATGGGTTTGCTGTTACTCTCACACAAAGAAAGCCAAAAAGTAAAAGGAGTATCACACATTGTTACGCCAGTGATGTTACTGTGAATTAACATGTTACGAATCAATAAAAACAAGTTTAAGAAAGTGGTAAAATTTGTGTTATTTGTATTGAGAATCAATCATTAATTTGCCCTTTTTGTTTCACTTTTTACTTTGGACATTATTAAATGTTTCCAATACTATTATACTAAGATTGTAGTTACTGTGTTTCTTAGCTTTGCTATTTATTGTGTAATGCACATAGCCTTTAAGGTTTAAGCAGGGCTGGGAGGGTTTACTTATAATTATATATTCTGGTACAGTTACTAATTACCTGTTAAAAATGTAGTCAGTGATGTAATCCAAGTATCACAATATTAAAGTAATGCTACTACTTTGTGTCACTTTTGGATCACCTCCGCACCAAACATATGCAAATAAAGACTGGAGTAAAGAAACATCAGTGAGATGAATTTTATTTAATCTTAATAACGAGTGTGTGTTCTGTAAGAATGCACACGTGTGTGTTTGGTTTCACTTAAGGCCACAGTGATGTTGTGTGAGACTCTTGAAGTGTTGTCAGTATCATTTTATTTGTTAGAAATGTAATCCTGTTAGCAATCCCCTATTTTACTGAATGAAAGGAAGAATCTTTTTTTCTGTAACTAAAGCTGAACACGGTCGCCTTTTAAAAAAAATCTTAGTCAGGAATCCCATTACATCTATTCTGTAATTCCCCAGACCGGATGTTAGGCCCACAAAACACCAAAAAAATACTTTATCAGTGAAAAAAAAAATTAACATAACATTATATCCATATCCCAAAACGTTGCAAACAAAGAACTTTATATTCAGACCCTGTTTCTACAAATAAAACGTGTACCTCAAAAGGTTTTTAAAGTATTAGAAGTCATTAGAAATTATGGATATTTTGCTAAAAAAAAAAAAGAAAAAGTGGGACCCTGAAATCCTCACACACTGAGCAATAAAACATGAAATGGACTTCATCCCAGTTCTCAACCAAAAGACCGAACAAACCAAGTATTTTCTTCTCAGGGAGACCATTAAACCTGTCTGTCTCTACGGGTTGTTGGATGTTAAATTATTTGAGCAAATCTGTGTTAAATTCTGCTTCACACAAGGCTCTATCAAGGAATTCCTGTATTTTTTGTACATTGTCCCTCCACGTTTTGATCTGTATTTGTATTCAGTAAAGGAATAATTTAATCTGGTAAAATTATCCAAAAGCAAACGTTGTCGTGAACATTACAATTCAGCTGATTTTATACCGCCAGACGCTCCTCTCAAACACTCTGAATTCCAGCCAACAGTATCTCCATAAGGATTTGACTGTAGCTTCACTAGGCTCTGGATTACTTTGAAGCAGTAGGGGGTACACAGCGTAAGTCGGAACAAGTAAGAGTCTGAGTTATCAATCCACCTACAAATTATCATGTTCCTGCTACAGAGGATCATGCACGTCTGGCATGAATGACTTGAGAGGGCTTTTTTCCTCCTCACTTGTCTTTTTATTACACTCTATGGTAAAATTAGAGAGGAGGGGAAAAACAACGTAAATTGTTCTTGACAAGGATGGCAGAAGGAACATGTTGGAGCCCACTGATTTAGCCTCTGCAAAGCCTCATCAGTTCATGTACGTTTGGTTAAAGTTTAAACATAGAGAAACAAGCACACATTCTTTGTGTCAGTGCCATTATACAAGTAGATCTTATACCCCGACAGAGCTACAGGCGATGAAATAAAACAGCCTTTCTGTCCTTTAGCTTCCCCACTTTTCCTCTGTTTGTGTCCCTTTTCCTCCTGCTCATTGACTCTGCCTGCAAGGTGCTTTTAGCGGGGCCTTGTGTGGCCGGGTTAGAGATGGATGTGTGGCCCCTGGGAGCCTCGGGCGCAGAGCAACACTGATCATGTCAGACAGGCTGGGGAGGCTGCATAAGATCATCATCACCCAGCAGTGGAGTGAATCGCCGCAGTGGCACTTTCACACAACCTCTGACCTATGTGGTAACCTCTGAGGTCATGATCAAGGTCAGGGGTCAGCCAGGGCCTCTGTGATCAGGGGGGCTTGCAAGCCCCTCCTGTCGCTTCCTCCTCTGCCTCTCCGTTCGTTTTTTCTCCCTCTTTCTCCCTCATCTCCTATCTGTTTGTCTATCGCTCACACTCTCCTTCACCGGCCGGGACCAATTGAGACATCCCCTCCCCTGGGAGTGCAAAAAGGAAAGCAAGAGAAAATCAATAGGGAAGATGAGTGAAGACCTGGGGGTCCCATCAAAAACTGAATGCTTCTCTCTGTGCTGGTATGATTCACACACACATAGAAACACACAGAGACAGACAGAGCTAGGAGTAGGAAGATAGAGGTAAACACTTGGAAAAATGTACAAAACTAGCCTGCAAATTGTGTCATTTTTGTGCTTTTCTTTATTTGAACACAAAGGATTTTGTCAACATAAAATGACCTGAGAAGACCTTGCGTCTGTGTGCGCATGCAGCAAGAGAAAGATGTGAGATTGATCCCTTCGTGGAGATTTGTTTGACAACAAAAAGTTATTTTCTAGAAAGAGAGAAGAGGAAAAAATGAGGCAAACACAAATGCCAAGCTTTGTGTATCACCCTGGCTGTAATTTGAGCTGAACAAAATGTCACCATATCCCCAATCAGTGCAACTTTAATTATAGCACAGTTCCAGCAACATTTGCATGGTTTCCTCCGCCTGCAAAAAAAAGAAAGAAAAAAAGGATTTAAATAAACAAGACTGAAGCAAAAGAAGACAAACAAAACTCATTCCTATGTGTCATTTCCTGACCTCAGCCACCTCTGCTGTTTCTGAGGAAAGACACACATGTAACGCTGAGCGTCAGGGCTTGGGTACGTATCCATAACTTATAAGTCTGCTGTGCTCTTCCATCCCAACTCGAGATAACCCCGGGCAGGACATTAAATGATCGTCTGAAAATAGAACCGTTCAGATGAAAGGGAGGATAAATAATGCAGAAAGAATACAAAACCTCTTATGGGGATAACTAGTCACACACACACGCGCACGCACTCAAACACACAAAGATTTTTCCTTTTTTTTTTTTTTTTGGTCCACAGTGAAGAAAAGTGAATGGATGTAACAGGAAGGAGGAGGACCCAGTAGAGACACACATGCTTCTTGCTTCATCTCCTCCCACTCCTCCTTGTCTGCCATTTTTTTCCGCTCACAGTCAGACTTCATGACATACTCTGTGTCTGTGGGGAGGAATAATGTTGTCCCAGTCACGGCGTGTTTTTCCTGCCCACCAGAGATCAGACACAACACACAGAGCAGGATTTCCAACCCCGCTGCCTCATCATTTTTTCATCACTTCTTGATCAGAACGCGTTCAACCAGGACGGCTGATCCTTTTTTTACGCAGAGGCTAATGTGTCACTGTCTAAGGGTTTGTGTTGTTTCTCCTCCTTTTTTTTTCATTCCAGTATTTGTTAAGGTTAGATCACCAAATTAAAACTATGAGTCATTTATTATGATTTCTGGTTATGGGGTGTTGCAATGCTGGGTCATGTCTGATAAATAAAACATTCGAGACAAACCTTTTCAAAGCCCGCCTGCTGCCTGACTAATTT
The DNA here is from genome assembly GCA_900302685.1 of Spondyliosoma cantharus. NCBI lineage: Eukaryota > Metazoa > Chordata > Actinopteri > Spariformes > Sparidae > Spondyliosoma > Spondyliosoma cantharus. Next base: position 13,988 of record OMLP01014197.1, read on the forward strand.
CCAGCTGAAATGTTTATTCAGTGGCCAAATTAAACATGCATGTTTTGAGGAAAAAGCACAATGTCAGTGCACTTCAGAGGGCGGCTTTGTGCTTGTGTAGGGAGACACCTAGTGGTCAGTGATGCATGTAGCGTTTATATGGGCATGAAAAGATGATTGAGGGTCTTCAACTGCAAAGACAAGTACAAAAAGTGGTTTAAAGGTGCATTACAACGTTTTGGGGAGGACGTTTCAATCAGAAGGGAAAGATCTTTATTGACTGACTTTTTATGCCTAAACAAACTAAATAATCAAAATATCTTTGTTTTCGCGAGTGAACAAACAAACTGACTTTAAAAGGACAACACAATTTCATACTGTTTTACTTAATTTATATGTGGAGGACCCTGCCACCTTTCTAGCTTCAAACAGTGTTGTGGGACCTTATTTTCCTCTGAGAGCAGCTTGTTATGAAAAAGATAAATATTACAGATTTCGCATTATTACCTCATTAATACTGTACATATTAAAATTCTGAGTTTATATTTCTTCTCCAAAACTACAAAGTGCCCCTTTAAGTTGCTCTGTTTTAGTTTAGGCCTGTGAGTCAAGAGGTCAGAAGCATCACTGGAGAGTTTTGGCCAATTAACTAATTTCTTGTTCTTCTCCAAAACTCCAAAAAAGGCGCTTTAATGAATCCATATTTTAGGGATTACTTGAGGACTAGTTTGATATGAGTTTATTGGCCAAAACTTTTAATTAGGCTCCAGTAGTGCCCTTTATGCTTCTGATTTGACCCACAGGCCTTACCCCCTAAAACAGACTCGTTTAAAGGGGCAGTGTGTCGTTTGGGAGAAGAAATTCACACTCAAAATTTTGATATTTACAATATTAATGAGCCAATAATATATCTTTTTTAAATAACTGAATAAACAAGCTGTTATCTGAGAGAAATAAGGTCCCCAAAGCACGGTTTGAAGCTAGAAAGGTGGCGGGGTCCGCCAAATATAAACCAATAAGGTCAGTCTGTTTATTCAGTCATGAAATGAAGAGAGTTTGTTCATCAAGTTGATTTAGGCTTAAAAATCAGTCAATGAAGATCTTTCTCTTCCGATTGAAATGTCTCCCACAAAACTACACAGTGCACCTTTAAAAGCTAAATGACTAATATGTCTTGCTCTATTTACAAAATGTCCTCTGCTTATTCCATTAGCAGGACGCCGCGCCCTGGCCCGAGCTGTTTACTCAACCTAAAAGTGTCTGAGGGGCCAACAGGTCTCACAAAAGGCCCATTCACCGGTAACAGGAGCCCGGACTGCCGCTGCCACGTCAAGATGTTCGAGCATGCAGTAATCTGCTGCTGCACATGTTTGTCGGTCTGGAGAGTGCTGCCTTATATTTCGACAATGCCGCTTGTCGAACCTGCAGGTGTCAAATTCCATTGCTGTTGTCTGCACTCGTTCCTGGGACAGAAACAACAGGGGGGTTAAAGTACGGCAGTGAGGTGTGCCAGCAAGATGCGGAGGGACTACTTTTCCTGAAAAGTTTCTAACAACAGCTAATTGTGTGAGCGTTCTCTGCAGGTGAAGGGCGTCGATGGGAGTTGGAGCTCACAGGAGCGCCGCGGGCCGCTTCACAGCTCACAGAGCCGACGGGAGCTCAGGTTTGTCCCCCCGTGTAAAATGTTGCATACGTGCACTCAAGAGGAGCTGCTCCCCTGTGTGCTTGGCCGTGTTCAGCTTCATGTCGTTCCTGGGGGTCTGCCTGCTCTACCTGCCGGACCGGCCCGCTGTGCCGTCGTTTGTGCCTGACGAGGACAGCCCGGTGACGCTCCTGATCTGGACGCATCCGTTCGGCCGGTACCGCAAACTTCCGGACTGCGCCGCGCTCCATCAGATCAGAGGGTGCACGCTCACAGATG
>OMLP01014198.1:0-11239 GCA_900302685.1 Spondyliosoma cantharus
GGGTGATGGAGTGTGCGAGGTAGCGGAGGAGGGGGGACGGAGTGATGGAGTGCTGGATGGAGGGAGGGCGCGGGGTGATGAGTGTGTGCTCACAGTGTAAGTGACACCTCTCCTCCTTAGACAGATTGTCTCTCTCTCCCTGTAGCAGGGACCCCGTCAGAGAAACTTCTTCCCCAGTCTACCCCGCTCATCCCTCCCCCTCCACACACGCACGCCATCTCCACAGACAATCCTTCTTGTTTATTTATTTCTCCTGCAGAGATGTTCCCCAAATTGCCTGCATTTCTAAATCTTTCAATTCTCCCCTTTTCTCCACATAATTTTTAATCAATCTTCACCTCTTTCCAAAACTGCTGATTTTTCTGTAAAGCAGTTTGCAGCTCAGAGAGAGGGAAGAAAAGAGACGGAAGAATGGAAAAAGAGAGATCAGAAAGCAAGGAGAGAGCGCGAGCGAGAGGATATCAATATTCCCACTGCCGCCGGTACACTCAGGTTTTTTTTTTCTCGCTGTTTGAATCTGACAGCGAATATTCTGCATAGTCAGGGAGCCTATTTATCCTCTGTCCAACATGGTTCTCCGTGCCAATCACACTGAGATGATTCATATGCGCACTCACTCTAAGGACACTAACACTCTGACAGAAGATCTGAGGACACATGGGCACAAAAGAACTTTGTGCTTACACACAAGCCCCGCCGTACACACACATATATATATCAAACAGGTACTTTGAAACAAACCCAAACATGTTGCTTGCCTGAAATGTAATCAACAGCAGATGAGTGTGTGTGTGAGACAGTGGATGTATGTGATTACCCGTGCCTCTGCCCTCGCTAACAATCATCTCGGCAAACCTGATCAGGGGCGATCTCATCGCTTCGGAGCCGGTGCGCTGGTGGGAGGGTGGTATGCAATCAGACGGACACCTCAGACAAATAGGCTTCATAACTTCTCTGTAACAATCGCTGGGGCCTGAGCCCCCTATCCCAAATGAAATCTCTTCCACCTGTGTGGATGCAAGGATACAAACGCTCCTCACTGCCAGGTCTCCATGGTGACGGGAGAGTGATGGAAATGATAAACAAGCGAAGCGTTTTTATGAAAAAACTCTGCGGGTTTGTTTTCAATTTCATCTTAGGGAAATCTGTTGTTTACGGCAATTATTCGTTGACTTCGCAGCTATGCGGGGCAGCGGACTGTACCTCTGACATTTCAAATCCATTTTGAATGTTCATAGACACAACTTGGTCGGAGTTTTAGACCCTCGACCGAAACTACTCCCCCCTGCCAACATGTTTGTAACATTTGAACAAAACACACGTCTGTACATGCCAGGTACCCACCAACACAGTTCCGATTGTGTTGCCTGCACCGCAGTAGCAAACAATGCTGGACCTAGATAAAATGTTCATTGCAAATACCTGAAGTACTACATGCCTCCATACAGCTGTGCTGCACACAGATAGCAGAGCTAATCTTATACAACTCCTACGAACACTCAGCCATTCAGCTTTATATCCTCTAGTCTTAGCATGACAAAGATATCTCCACATCCACTCCAAGCGACACCCAGACATGCAGCTGCCTCAGTGTCTCCAGCTCTCTGGAATCCTTTCAACTCTTTGAGCATCAGGAAACTCATTGGCAATTCTGTAACATCAACACCTCATGAATGTCTTTTCCCTACTTCACACAAAAACCCACCGTCTAAGCATCCACCCACAACCACCTTCAAAGTCTCACTTCAAAAGTCCAAGTGTCACAACATGTGAGGTAACCATGGTATTATCTACTCCAAATCATTTTCTGCTGATTTTGGATGTGACCATTCTCTAGCCTCTGCGAGCTGTTATCTGTTGGAATAATTTATTATTTGCCATCTCTCTGCTTTTGATATGTAATTTAGCAGTCATCTGTGGAAAATTTGGTGTAAGAATTGGACCAAATGAAAGCACGAAACAGTGCATTGGATCTGACGTCTGTAACAGTGACATTTGCATAATTTCTTGCTATTAAAAGGTGTCACCATTATTCATTTCACAGTAAGTGCATATCTCAACCAGCAATTATTTACTTCGACACTCAATATTCTAACCCTATTAACTCTGCCTCCTCCTTTGTCCCCCACAGGCGGTAGACTACGAGAGCCGGAGCTCCTACTCCTTCTCTGTCGAGGTCCTCAACCCCATAGTGGATCCTCGCTTCTTACGTCGAGGCCCCTTCAAGGACCGGGCCTCAATCAGAGTAGCAGTGCTGGATGCAGATGAGCCTCCGAGGTTCTCCCGATCCCGATACCACATGGACGTGTCTGAAAACTGCCCGCCAGCCTGTACTGTGGGCAGAGTCAGCGCTGTCGACCCTGACACTGGTCTTACCAATAATATCAGGTACAGTTATGAGCCTCTGTCCTCAAATAGCATCAAATAATAATAGCCCAATCCTTGGGGCCTGGCATTCATATGGATGCCATTTGACATGCACCACCTATTCAGAAGGTCAAGTACACCTCATCATGGCAACAGCATTACCTGATTGCAGAGCAGTGACAACCTGCTAATCTGCTAGTGTGACAAAGAGCTCCAGGCGTTGAGCTGGCCTGCAAATTCCCCAGATCCCAATCAGATGCCCGAAAAGCCCAATCCTTGGAAGTCCCACTGTGGATTGGACTTGAATCTGACCGGTCGAGGACCTGTGGGGGTGTCCTATGATGGCACTAGAGCATTGCCTCAAGATCCGTTGATTCCTGTGGGTTGCGAGGTGTGACCTCCATGGATCAGGCGTGTTCCAGGATCTCCCACAAAGGCTTGATCAGATTGGGATCTGGGGAACTGGTTGACAATTGAGCAAGATGCTAACAACAACAAGACTAACAAGATAGTCTCTTCACCGGTTAGTTATCTTGATGTTGTGTTTGATGTGTTTCCTGTACATTTAGATGATACAGTAAATGTGGTTGAACTCAGCTAAAGCTAGTATACCACTTTGTCTCTTATTATACTTTTTATTGAGGAATATTGATAGTCTGGTACAAAGTAACAAATACTGTGAGCTAGCCATGCTAAATGAGATAAAACCTGATTCAACAAGATACCAGTAGAACGTGAAAACTAATGAGCTTCAGAGCTTCTGCTGGATCTTGTTACATTTGCGCAGAGCTCCCCTTATTTCCAGACGTATTGAGCTAAGCTAACTGGCTGCGGGCTTTAGCTTTATATTGAGCAAACCAACATGAGAGTGATGCCGATCTTTATATCTTACTCTCAGGAAGAAAGCGCAGTCCCCAAAGTGTTCCTTTAATATTTCACTGGTTATGAAAGCCCAACAAACAGAGGAATCTCATTGCTAAGAGAAAAATCAAACACTTGCCGAGAGTTACATTTTTAGTGTATTTTAATGTTTTAGAAGATAGGATTTGAGTGTTTTTTAATATTGGTTGTTGTCTCATGCAGAGACAGGCATTTCTATGCCAGGCCTATGTAGTTTTTCTTTATTAAAATTCAAACTTGGCTCCTCAACTTATGAAGAAAAAAGACACAACAGAGAGAGCTAACCCAACAAATGTAAGCCAACAAAATTCTCACTTGTGTTCCCTCGAGCCCACAGTAACCACACAAGTTTTTGAGTTCAAGCCTCTCGCTTGTGTTCCTCTCGTGGAGGGAGGCGAGGGATTCGCTTGTAGCAGCCGCAGAAAAACCGTGTCCCAATTAGCACCGGGCGAAAGTGTTAAAGAGCGAGTGTGTGGGGAGGATTGATAGTTGGTATATTCATAGAGATATTTAGATAATCGGTGGCACTTCAAAAGAGCTCCTATCAGCTGTGATAATCTCCCTATATTAATTCTTTGGCCATTTGAATTCAGACTTCCTTATCGCTCCCTCACACACTTCCCCTGTCTGCTTCTTTCACTCTGCACCCCACTGCTTTCTCTGCTTGCTCTTTCCCTTCACTCGTTCTTTCTACACTTCTCTCTGCCCTTTCCTAGTTTTACTTATATTCAACTCCTTTTCTCCTCCCATTCTACTTTTTTCTTCCAAAGGTTCTCCATTGATCCTCAGTCAGACCCAGAGGCCCTGTTTCGTATTACCCCGGACACCGGCCTCATCACCACGGCTATGGAACTGGACCGGGAGCGCGAGCACTGGCACAACATTACCGTCATCGCCACCCAGAGAGGTCAGAGGCCACTCTTTGTACACCACTTAACACCGAGACACTATTAGAGCTCGTCCATCTGGTTTGTTTCTTTCATTGCGAGCTAAAACTCCTCAATGACACCAGCATTTTACCACCTGCACCCACTGATGAGTATGAGGGTTTAAGAGGTTTAAAGCAGTGTAAACTGTATATTGTATGCTATCTGAAAAGCACAGTATCCACTGTGTGATGCACTTCACTAAGCGGCTTAGCCCTCGAAACCATCAAGCCATGAGGGGGAATGCTGTTTGGCACCACAAATGGTTTGTTACAGCATGCCTGAGAATCAATTGATCTATATTGTGTGAGTTATCTGATGCTGCTGCAATGGATCTGTTCTCATAAGGATTCAGCTGGAAAGACGGAATTAAAGCAGCAAATCGAACACAGCCATCGCCTCGCAGACGCTCAGAGGCTCTAAAGGAGAACGGTAAACAACTCTCTGTTTCCAAGCAGGGATACTCATCAAGCCCTGGCACACATTGCAGGTTATATTTAAATCAGGCTCAACACCGCAAGTGCACAAAAATGCAGATATGGAGACAATCACAAGGTCAAGAGCTTTTAATCACGGTGGAGGTGAGGTTGTGACGTCAGCTGCTACTGCCAAGGTCAAGATATGCTGACGCTGTTTATTAGTACATCAGGAAACAGCGGTGTTGAGGAGGGCTGCACAATTAATTGGAATATTATCAAAATCACAATGTACTGTGGAATGCAAGATCCATATCCAAATTGCAGAAGCAGCAACTTTCTGATAAAGATAAAATGACAAAACAGCATTATAGCGAAGCGCTTACAAATCTTGTTCTCCAGATCTAAGAAAAGGTTTCCGGCAGATCCAAACAAAAGACATTGTTTTTTTTCAGTGGAAATAAAAGTCTGTCAAAATATTTTCGCAATATGTATTTGCAGCTCTGTTGTTGACCGTGTCAAATGCATCGAATTGTAAAAACCTATAAGCCATTTGGAGATTCCCCCTTGGGAGCCTATGTGGCCTTGACACTGGTGGTGGGTGGATTGCAGAGAGCATAGACCGCAGTGACAGAAAATCAAATCAAAGCTTGATTGTCGCATACACATTCATACACAATACAACATATAGTGAAATCCGTCCACTGGATTGAGTAGCCTTAAGTGTCAGGAGCAGTGGGCAGACTCCGTGCAACACCCGAGGAACAACTCCAGTCCTAAGCCCGTGGCTTGGTCAAGGGCCCTGACAAGAGAATTAACCTAAGCCTTTTGAAATGCAGCACACAGAGGAAGCCCACGCAAACAAAGAGAGAACATTCAAACGAAAAAACAGAAGGCCCTGCATGAGACACAAAACTGTTTCTCATGTGGGCCTCAGAGCTTAAAAGCCTGTGACGCCCCCTTCAGTTAGTTAGAACTGAAGAAGCCTCTTGGATGAGAGGTGAGACGTCTTCAAGAAACTGAAACACGTACAGTTGCTCATGACCTGGATGATCCTGAATCAACACGTTCCCCATGTAGTTTGGTTTGGTCTCACCTGTGACTGTTTTTTATTCATTTTTTTATTTGGTTGTTTGTTTCGGTGCGCATTGATTACATAAAAACTACAGAATGGACTTGGATGGAGGATGGTTCTCAGCCCAGAATAGACCCCATTAACTTCTGGTGTGGATTTGGATAGAGACAGATCCCGGAGTTCTTTCTCCCATCTCTTCAACAGTGCGAGGGCGTTTCTTAAATTCTTTTTTACATTTCTCAGGGAATAATGCATGGGTCTTGATGACAGTCTTACTTAGGTGGCTGGTATCAGTGAGTGGGTGCAATTTGATGCAGAATCTGGATCTAGTGGATTTAGATATTTTTAATCTTATATTGGATTATTGCTTAATTAAATTTAAAGGGACTCTTAGGCCTTCGTGCAGTTCTAGTTTTAAAGTAATTGAAGGGGTTGTTGTTGAGACTGTTTTGTGTGTGAAATGTTTTTTAAATATCTGTAATGATTAATAATTTTTCATAATCTTACATGGTGGGATCCAAGTGTCATTTACATTTAACAAACAACACAACAGGCGTTTGCTTTTGGCCCGTGGCACGCCGTTAACTTTCAGATTTGGCTCTTTAAGGGAGACATTTTGGGCACCCCTGGTTTTGAGGATACGGCTGGCCGTATTCTATATATTTTTTATTGTGTATAAATGCCATCTAAAGGTCAGAAATAACGCGTAAGTGCATCTCTCAATACTCCCATTCTTTCCTACGGGAAAAAAAAAAAAAAGTGTTGTGAATGCATTATTTCTGTATTTTGTGAACAGCTTAACCGCTTGGTAAAACAGTTGGGCAATGCACATTTCAGCAAATGTTACACAAACAGGAGTAACTCGTGCATTTGTGGTGTACTATCTTCAGCCGTGGATCAATACACACATGGTGCTTTTGAGACTATTTGTGTCGGCAGGTGTATGTGGAGCTGACTCAACGCAAACTACAGCGCTCCTCTTCAAGATATGGAAAAGAAATGCCATCCAATAAAAAAGCGTTGCCTCGTTCTGTTTTTTTTAATACTTTTTTGACAACAGAGGAATAACACAAAGAAAATATGGAATATCTCACCTAAGTTTTTGTGTCTGCACCAAACTCTAACCAACCACGGAATGCAGATCAGAAAAGAGTCACATGAATCGTTTTGATGCTTCTATGAGTTTTTGAAGTCACTGTCAAATGATGTCTTCCTGCTGATAGTGGTGCCAAATGACAAAATGCTCATATGTGTCATTTTCTGAAGGGAACGGCAACCCATTTTCTTGTTTACGCCTCCTGCTAAATCCTGGCTGTGTTCTAATAGTTAGTTTTTGGCAGGTGACAAGCTATTATTCTCCTCCCCGGCCCTTAAAAAAAAAAAAACAACTCCTGGGTGGCGTCAGAGTGGAAGTATTTCGGTAGAAAGCTGTCCAGCGGTCGCTGTGTGCAGGCGAGGGGAAGTTGTTTTCCTGCCAAATCTTGCTCTGGACAGAGTTAATCTTTACTTAAAATCTACTCGGGGCTCCTTGTGGCAGCAGCGTTGGTAGGACTGTGGAGGCAGCGCAGTGAGGGCCTGTCTTGAATAATGAGCTCTATCTAATAAACAGACTGCTGGAGGCTGTGTTGACATAATGCACAGTAGGTGCACTGCCATGGCCACAGGCAGGCCAGCTCACCCGGTGGCATTGCAGCAAGAGCTCATTTTCAGTTTTTCAGCGATGGGAACCAGACGCTGTCATCCGTGGCACAGTGTCACAGCTCCACGTTTGAGAATATGGTGTGGAAGTACGTGTGTGTGTGTGTGTGTGTGTGTGTGGCCCACTGTGTTGCAGGGTTTTCTGCTTCGAGAGATGAGGGAAGATGTGCTGGTGAGCCAGGATTTTTGCGAGGCTCTCCATGAGAGCAGCCTAAAATGTGACGGCGAATGTTCAGCTCAGAGTGTGACTGTGAGGACTTAATGTTTGACTGTGTGTATATCCAAGTGAATGGGGTGTGGGAGACCCTCTGCCAATCCATTTAAACAGCGCCCTTGTGTAACTGCATGCAGATTGACTGCTTTCTACATCCCTCCTCTGCTCCCTCTCGCTCTCTTTCTTACAACACACACACACGCACACTTGACGTTGGAGACGCTGTGGCTAAGAACGGAACAGTTTAATGTGGAGAAATTTGAGCGCTATAGAAACATCAGTCGTACTCCAGCTGGGAGCCTGTGAGCTGTAACACAAGCCAAATGAAACCAAATGTACTACTGTATATTTTGCAAATCCTGCGCTCGCTAATGTGATCCGAGTGCTGTTGAAGTTGTTGGACAAAGACCGAAATGCTTGATCTCGCCTATGAGGACAATTGAATGCACTTAATGGAGTGTGAATGTGCACCTGTGTGTGTGTGTGTGTGTGTGTGTGTGTGTGTGAGAGAGAGAGAGCACGCTGGGGGTTTGTTACACTCATGTATTTTTTTTCCAAATACATCTGTCACAGGCCTCCCATGCTGAATTGTGAGCTTCTCTGTTTCTGATTGGCTCTTCCAGACAATCCCAGCCAGGTGTCCAGAGTTGTGGTTGCAGTCGAGACGTTGGACCTGAACGACAACGCACCTGAACTGGACAGGCAGTACACGACAGCCATGTGCGACTCCTCCTCCTCCGGGCAGGTCAGTATGTGTTTAAGTGTCTTTTTCGATGTCAGTGTTTTTGTCTGCTTAACGTCTTCCGCTCCAAAACTGCAATTTAAAGCCCCTATGCATAAAAAAAGTGATTTTAATAGCATCTTTTATATTATTTCTGCTGGAACTAGCTTTTGTTTGTATGACAATGGGACAATCCCGGTGAAAATTGATGCAGTCTATTAGTCTTTTTCCACAAAACAGCATTTGACGTATAGCCATTGTCTCGGGCTCCGCTTTTGTTTCCGTGCCTTCCCCTTCCGCCCTCGGGACAAGTTCCTGGAGCTAAATCTTGGCACTGCTCATGTGGTGACGCTAAATGCAAGTTCCAGGTACTCTCGAGGGTCGTCCGGAGTGCTGGAGACTGTGATTTGTAGAAGATGGGAAAGAGAGTCGTACCAAAGCCTCGCAATGTATCTTGAAACGCTCGGTTTGTGGGCAGCCCTAGGTTATGGATTTTCAATTTCTGTGTTGCGTTGGTCAGGGCTTTATGCCATGAAGTCTGTGTCCGCGGGTCAGATCCAGGGGGACATATTCAAGCCCTTCACATTGTGAGTTTGAATATATTTTAAGTTACGCTAGCAGTGTCATTCTAAGGAGGGAAACGTCTGTCAGTCGAGGAATCACTTTCATCCAGGAACAGCTTCTGGGTGAACTGATATGAGACATTCACAGTCACCAGAGGTTGAACCCTCTGGACTTTAATGATCCTCTGACTTTTCTCATCGCCATGAGGATGACATTTGTGGGGCTTTTTTGTGAAATATCTTCAGAGCTATTGGATTCAATGACATTTTCAGCGCAATTATCGGGTCAAATTTGTCTAATACATGACTACCTGTAAAGCTAATGTTAGCTGAGGCCTAGCATTTTGTAAATACCAACCCACAAGGAACACTGTCAGGCTTTGCAGCCATTTGACATAGTGGCCAAACCATGGAATTACAACACCATGTCATGCACACTGGCCCAAAATACCTAATCCCATGAGTTTACATTGTGAGAGATGTGGCTGTAACATTTTTAACAAACTCCGCAAAATGACCAGAATTTGAACCACCCAGTTCGATAACAATTGGAATGTATTGAAGCGCCGAACCGGTAAATTGTCAGCGAAGGGCTTAACAGGAAGTTAGCCGCTCGACTGGTCTCCAGTGCACACGCTTTATATGCCACACTGTAGGGAAGCAATGCGAAAGATTCTGGTAATCTTTGAAAGTTCTTTGGCTTCATGCGCCACTGAGCAGCTTTCATAGGAATGTTTCTGCCTCCAAGCCGTAGTATTTTACCCAATTATTTAAGAGTGTTAGCATGCTAACTTGCTAAACGAAGATGATGAACGTGGTAAACATTATACCACCTAAACATGAGCTTGCTAGAAATGGACAAGATGTGGCATGTTAGCATCCATATGTTAGCATTTAGCTCAAAGCTAAATGCATGGGCACAGCTTCACAGAGCCGCTGGCATGGACTCTTCTCTCACTTATGCAGCTATACTACCCTAGAATATATTTTTCTTGAGATATAAAGCCACAAGTCTATTGTACATTTTATATAGCCTCGGTATTGCCATTTTTGTACAGATCATCTATTTACATTTTCCTTTACATTTATATTTTCCTTTGAATGTGGCTGGTTAGTATGCACGTATGCTTTATTCTTTATACATGCGTTATAAGATTTTTTGTGTGCCACGTATACATCATATGGTATGTTTGACTTTGGCACTAGCAAAACACATGCACAGTCATTAGATTTGGTTTAGAGTTACACAATCTGGTCAACACAGTATTTTGTCTGATAAAGAGTTAGATAAGAGCTCCGCGGAGTTAGATCGATTTCATTTCCGACTATGATGTCGCCTATAAAGAAACATGCAGTGCCTTCAAAGCTTGTTCCTGTCAAGAAAGTAAGCATACAATGCAACACCGAGCCTCATCAAGTGTAGCAGCATGTACCGTATACGCTATACTGAGCTATATCTCTTCAGATACGGAAGCATACCGCTCCAGTGTGCCCATTTACCATTGCGGCAGGCGAATCCTCCATGGCCCATTATCAGAGCGCAGCAGCTATTCACACTGTAATTAAACTCAGGTCTCCTCACAGACCGTCTCCCTCCGTCCTGCCATCCGTCTTCCTTTTATTTGTCAAGTCAACTTCATTTGTACAGCACATTTCATACAACAGGCGTGGACTGAAGAATGTGGGGTTGGTAGATTGGCCTGTAAGATTCTTCTATTTCAACCATGGCGTTACAGCAGCATGTTTGAGAGCCGTGGGAGCCATGAACAATCTCGGGAACGTTATCATACCAAAGTTGCAAATATTTCTAAACAACTTGGTATCTTTGAGTTGAGAGCACGTCACGGAACTCCAACACCCCAGAGTTCACCGTGTTCCTTAATCCGATCTCAATCAAGTCAACTCTCCCCGTTCCTCGATCTCTCCCTGGAAGCCAGCCCTTTGCTTTTATTTTTCTCCCTCTCTCCCATCCTCAATATTCCACTGGCTCCGTCGACATAATTTGGCGCCTTGGCCCATCTGTTGTTTTTTTTGCGGGTGTTTTTCATTGCTCCGCTTGTGTCTGTGATTCCGCGGCGCCGGCGTTGATTTGTTTGCGCCTGCGATGCTCATGTTTGTGTTTGAGCGCGCTGTTGTGTGAGCGAGCGGGACGACGGTTCAAGAAAAGAAAGATTATGATATCCTCGACTGTGTTGGGGGTTGTGCGCGCGCGTCTCTCTGTGACAAGTCATTAGCCAAAAAAAGCGTTTGAATGTTCACACGCAGCGGCTGATAACATTACACGACTGTACATAACAAATCTTCTCAAGGCCCGGAGACACTGACTAACTCAGAGGGAGAGAAGGGGGGGGGGGGGGGG
>OMLP01014199.1:0-15174 GCA_900302685.1 Spondyliosoma cantharus
AACGAACTAAAATAAAATGTAATTTCCATTTTGACATAAATTAAAATACATAGTTGAATATTTCCTCTTTTTGTTTGTCCATCACTTCAATCATGCATTATTTTATTATTTATGCATCCGAGAATGGCTTCTTGTGCTTACCCAAAATCCACACCACTCTAAATGAGCACTCTCTTGCTTTCTGTTCTTGTGTCATAGATGTGACAAGAATCCTTCTTGCAGCTTGATCTGGCAATTTCAGTGCATTTATTTTTGTTGTTCTTACCTCTGAATTTTGAGGAAATGTCCCTTCAAAATTCCTATGCTTCGTCACATAATGCAGCTTTAAATTGGAAGCCTTCATCACAGCTATAGTCTCCTGGCATATTATGCACATGGATCTTGTGCTGGTTGGAGGGAGAATGAATGCAAATTTCAGTCCATTCTTCTTTGAATTGTCGATTTTCACTGTCCACTTTTCTTTTAGCAGTGAACTTGGAACACGCCACTTTCGTGCAATCTAGGCTCCTACAGCCGGCAAAATGTCACTATGCGAACTGCTCCAAAAACGAAAGTGAAAGTTAAAAATTGCGCTGGCAGCAGTGAGTGACCCAGCTGTCTGTGTATCGTTGGCATGGAGACAAGTCCCGGTATACACCTGCTGACCCAACCAAAACACATAGTGAGGAATAACAGTTCGGGGGCCACAAATAAGAGGCTAGGAGCGCTTGCTGTACTCCTGCGGCTGGTCTAGGCATGAAAAATAAACAGACAGGGATGGGGTCACTTTCAATTCATAGACAGCAACATAGCGAGAAAACAAACATACCTAACAACTCTGGTCTGGAAGAAGAGAAAACATGTCTCCTCATGAAAGTAGGCTCAAATTTTGATAGTGAAACGCGTCATGTGGCGTTAAATAATAGTACTAATAATGAAGACACTTCTTTCAAAATTACAGATTACGGGTAAAAGGTCATTTTGTGCCGGTGTGTGTCATGTAAATAAATAAATAAATGAAATGAAATGTAACATAATAACACCGTTTGACCACTATATCAAATTGACTCCAATGCTTGGCGCTCGTCCTGTGGGTTTGTGCTGGCTCGGGGCTGTGTGTTTTCATACTTTATTGGTGTAATTTTTCATCTTGAGTTTACTTAAAAAATGTGCTAACAGCTTACTTTACACCATTTTGTGTCTATTGTCTCAGCTCTTTCAAAGAGTTTGTGCACACCAACTAAAGCCGCCCCTGTGTCTCTGTTTTTTTCTCTCCTTTTGGCTGGGGAGGACAGACAGATTGGATGTTGGGTATGTGTCGGTTGGTGGAGGGCGACTGTCTGTTTCTTCCTCCCTGCCGTATGGATGCACAGACTGCAAACAAGCCCTCACCATGGCGGCTTGTGCCTCCGAGAGTACACACATGAGCAGGCACAGACACACACTCTGGTTAGCCGTAACATGGCCCTTTGGCCTCTGTTCTATCACAACAAGCCACATTAACTCTGCTGCGATGGCCCTTTCCTCCCTCCCTCTGCTACATGGCTCTTCAGTAGGCCCCCCTCAAACATCTCAGTGGTCCGATGTCGAGTCTATGCTGCAGGAACGAAAATCTGCTTGAGCCCCAAGACAGACTGTATTTGAAACTTGTATGCTGGTGTTAGCTTGGATCACCAGTGGGTAGATACTTCTGACTCTGGGCTGCACACACCATGTTTGATTGTCAAATCATCAGCGACAGCTGCGTAAACATGCCCAATTCTGGCTTCAAGTCTGTCCATGTGATGACCTGAGTGTTATAACCACAATTAGACAGCCAAAAATAGTGCATTTACAAGCTGCATGAGCCACCATCTAGCCTGTAAACTCCCAATATTTGACTTTAGCTTGAAGACCTGGCTGCCACCTACCAATATTAACAACTATGCCCAAGGATTTAAAACATCCTTTTACATTACCAGTTTAACAAATATTTTTGAAGTTAATGAATGTCACGCCTAACACAGTTTGTTGTATAAGTTGTATTAGTGTTGAGTTTTGTTTTGCAGCAGCATAAGAGTTGACCCTGTATAAAGGAGTTATACAGGGTCAACTCTTTGACTAGAGTGAAGAATAGCCATGGGCTGAGAATATGCAGTGTGGAAAGCTCTTGTTTCTAAGACACGGTTAATAAATGTTTTAAGTAAAAAAAGCCACTCTCCTGTGAGTGTGTTGCTTTCAGGGTTAGGGTTTGGATTAAGGCATATTATTATATAACTGATATTTCTATTAAGAAACACATTTGTCTTCAGTGTTACCGTTTGTGTTATGTCTCCCACACTTAGTATAGTGGATTTAAAGATTCCAATTTGTATTATTTTGCTAAGCTTGCATTAACTTAATGTTTCTTTTTGTTTTTTTTGAAGATTCCGACCAAAAATACAGTCATACACATCCTGCTGCAGTTCAAATACAGATCTTGTAGACAGCCGGCAACTCTGACAGATATTTGTTAAAGATTCACTGGTGGATGGGAACAAGCCAGACAAGGTGTTACCTGTCACTTTAAAGGTGTGTGAATGGAATGAGGGGAAGACGAGGACGTGGTGTGAATCCAAATCTAAACCTTATTTGAATAAACATGATTGTGTTACATGTCTGCAAAATAGTAATGACAACAGTAAAAACCAGGGCTAACCTAAATGTTTCCACGACATTTTACACTTTATTATTTATGTAGTTTAAAACTAAAGAATGTCTGAACGCCCATGACTGCACTCCCAGATATTGAGAGAACTCTATATTGAAGTGTGTGTGTGTGTGTGTGTGTGTGTGTGTGTGTGTGTGTGTGTCTACATACATACATACATACATACCAAAATGGACTTCTAACAAGGTCTGAACACAGTCTGCCCATTCAGTGCAGTAGCTTGATCCAGGATTTTGCTGCTGAGTCTTAGTTCAGTCATTTTACTTTCCTGCAGCCGGTCATTAGCCAGAAGAAGGCGGGATATACCTTAAGGTCCAACTTTGGTCAGCTTAGCTCTTGTTCTTGCGCTCCTGGTGCGATTGCATTGCTTTCGGTGATGTTTGGTCCCCATTGTCTAGCTGGCTCATTGGGAGATGTCGTTGGCAGAGATTGTCTCACGGTCTGCTTCACGTAATACAATCCCCACACTTCCTTTTCCTATGTTGATGATTGTAATTCTGTCATAAGCAATGCATGTCACAGTAAAACATGTGAAAACAAAAATGCAGCAAAATTTGAGGCAGCTACCAACTGCCACATCTGCATACGTCGCCATCGGCAAATGTTCAAACACCAGTTGGAGCAGTGTCACCAACATCCCGTCTACCTCCTCAGCATATAGAAAATAACGTGAATGTCTAAGAACGTAACCCTGATGATATCATGGTGTCATAATATCATCAGGGTTATTTCAGCTTGGGTTGGAAGACTCAAAATGAAGACTCAAACAGAGAGCCAACCTTATAATCTGAAGTGTGGGTTTGAAAAGATGTGGACATTTACCAGACAAATATCTTGCAAAATAACACTTTTGCGATTATGGGAAATACAGGATCTAATGTTTATGGAGGCTTACCCATGGCTACTACAAGTCTTGGCCTCTGCTGCTTTGGATTTTAACATTTCCCTTTCTAATCTTTCTCTCAGAACCTCCCATGCTCTCTGGCTGTGCAATGCTAAATCACTCTAAACCCCTTGCAGACAAATCAATCTGTTTCAATAGAACCCATTGTGTTTGCATGCTGTTTAAAACATTTACACTTAAACTGTTGCGCTGTGCACAATAAACCCACAGGGAGACATAATGAACAAAGGCTTGCTTAAATCAGAATCAAAAATATTAATCTGAACAGTCTATTCAGTGAATGTCAGAGAAAATAATTGAATCATCACCCTATTAAAACAGCAAAAGTGAAGTCATTGTGGAACAGCAGCAAAATACTAGGTTTAATAAATTTCTCTTTTTCACTGACTGCATAATATTCGATGATTTATCCCAATTTAATGTATACTGAAATTGTTTCTCTGAACAAATCTCTTGGAAAAAAACAATATGTCTCTCAAACTCTAACGATGCTTTTGTCCCCCAGAGTGTTCAGGTTAAGAAAACTGAACATTCTTTCAGTATATAGAATAAATACTATTCACATAGTCACATTATCTAGTTATATGTTGTAGTAGCTCTTCTCTATCATCATCTTTAGCAACTTAAATTCAAACCTGAAGTTTGTTTGTTTAAAACTTGATCATCTTCACCTTCCTTTCACATTTTGAACACATCATAAATATAATTTATTTCTTCCCTGATTGTGTTTAATGATTGTTTGTTTTTGTTTTTTTCTTGTTGTAATTTTGTGGTTGGATTTCACTTAATTTCATTAAAGGGGTACAATGTCGTTTTGGAGAAGAAATTCAAATTGAGAATTTTAATATTCATTATGCTAATGAGGTATCAATACAAACTCAGAAATATTTATTTATTCCATAACTGAATAAACAAGCATTTGTCAGAGGAAAATAAGGTCCCCAGAACACTGTTTGAAGCTAGAAATGTTGCAGGTTTCGCCAAATATAACAACCAGCAACAGAGATTAAAAAAACAGTATGAAAACTGTGTTGTCCTTTAAGGTCAGTATGTTTATTCAGTTACTCAGTCACCAGGACGAAAACAGCGTGTTTATTTAGTTTGTGAAAGCATAAAAAATATATGGTTTTGTTTTTTTCTTGTTGTTGCACTTTATTATCAAAGCAAAGTTTGGATCTCAAATACATTTTTGCCTTTGAGTCTTCAAACCCATACCACATAACCACTAAGCCCTAAAGCTCCTTTGGAAATGTAGTAATGCTTGAATCTGTCCTTCACTGTGAATCATGCCAGTCTGTCCCCTCTGTCGTCTTAATCTTTACCTTTTTAGGGAGTAACATTGGCTGGGCCTCTATGGGTAACATTAGCATTGTCTCTTCCTCCATTTTCCAGCTTCACTTAACCGCTCCCATGTTAGCTAGGCAAACACATGGAGTCTTTTGGCTGCCACCCTCAACAATCTCCTAACAAGCTGCAGTGATGCCCCCCCAGCTGCCAGCCGCAAAGCACTGGATCCACCAATATCTATAGCAGGCTCTGCAATGTGTATTTGCATCGTTTGAGATTTTGCATTTTCCTCTCTCTGCTAGAGTCCAAGGGTGTTTATACATTAGTTGATCTACAATGCTTGAGCATACCAGTGAACTTGACATATACCACACCCCACCTCCTGTTGCCGCCATCATGTTGTCTTTAGCCCTGTTCGGCTCGCTGCATTCATCTGTGTTTCCTGGCCTCTGGCCAATCCTGAGTGTCATGTTTCCACTGTTACAAGCCCCCATTGCCCCAGCCACCGAAAGCCCTGTCCTCACTCTATCTCTTCATTGCACCTCCTCGCCTCCAGGTGCATTCTGGTCATTTTCTGTATGGTTTGTTTTGGCAGCAGCTCAGTGAGCCGTCACAGCCATTTAATGGCTGGGTGCTCCCTGGCTCACCGGTGTTGTTTCTCCTATTGCCAGAGTCTGGCACCCTGGACACACACTCCTGCTCCACCTCAGCCTGTGTAATTAATGCACAAGTGGCTGCGAGAATTCACGTACTGGAGTTTTACATACACAAGACCACACTAGTGGTTCTTATAGTGGGACCCAATACAAAGAACAAATAGCAATTGTAAATAAATGTGTAGAATTCCCTACCTTCCCCTTTAGTGTCAGTTTTGCACATGAAGAGCTCCAATGTCAAGTGTCAACAGTGTCAAAAGGCTGTGTTTTGGTTAGGTTTGGCCACCAAAACTACTTGGTTAGATTGAAACATTGGTTTAAAATCCATAATGTAACAATGCCCCTCATGTAATGTTAATTCAATTATGTCATTTACATACATTAACTTCTCTATATCTGGTGGATGATGCTGCTGCGGAACTAAAAGAGGTGTGGTGATATACATCATGACATTCACACAGACGCCGGCTCGCCTCTGCTGCTGCTCTGATACAACCTCAGGAGGCAGGTCAGAGCCACAGCGAAACTGTCACCGCAATCTGTGGTGAATGGCGGACACATGAAATTCAACTTTCATGAACTTGACAAGCAAATTGATAATATCCAATAGCAAAGTGCGTTCTAGGTGCTAAAAATGTCAAAAATGGACAAAGTGTTTCACAGGGTTTCATACTATGTCGTCTCCCACCATAACACGTGCCTCTGTCTAAATAATATGACAGCAGGGTGTAAAATATAATAACTTTGCAGAAGACAAACGTCTGTACATGTCATTATTGCCCTAAATGACTAAATGGATTGCAAATTGAAAAAAAAACAAAAATGATTAAACAAGGAACTTCATTCATTTGGACATGTTTGTTTGTGTTTGTGTCCAGCTGGTCGATGTGGGGCCAACATTCACTGTTTTAGTGTCTATTTTGCTAACTTCTCCTGTATGTTCACCAGACAGTCACTAACTTTGTCAGCTTGTTTTGTGCTGAGCAAATAGATTATGGTTGGTTGTTGTAAAAGAGATTGATGAGTTGTGAGATGCAGTGCAGAGAATCAGAAACTATGACTTAAAAGGCTGAAACGCTGACAGGATTTGCAGGGTCAGAGATTTTATTCTCAGTGGGTTTGTCACTACAAGCAATCATGTTCACATAACATCTATTAATGTAATCCACTGTGTGTGAAAAATATGAAATAGTCCAACATCAGATACAAGCTTCGAAATTATTTCAAACATTTTCATCATCGTAGTATGGGTTTACCATTTGTAGGTTGTCTAATTTGGTGGTATTGTCTAATTTGACAATAAATTCTTTGTAATTAAACAAACCATCTCACATTAGAAATCAATAACCCTGACATAACCAGATATAATCTTTCCAAAAAAAACATTAGACTGTCGACTAAATCTATCAATCCGAGTTAGTAGAGAGGAAGAGAATAGAGTAGCAGGTGGTGTTGGCATGCAGTGTGGAGCTCCCTTGGTTTCATCTGAATGATGAATAGACCGTGTCAGGTGAGATCATAAACAGAACACTGGCATGGATGTTGTCTGTCCTTATTGACCTCCAGACCACACAGACAGACAGGTCGACAGACAATAACAATGTTTGGGGAAAGATATAATTGTGAAACCTGGAACAATGACAAAATGAAGCACCTCCTTCATTTGTATCCAGACCATGGGGAATGTGCATGTGCAACAATCCTGCAAACGTAACCTCCACATATACGCCACACTCACACATTAATACACCTCACTTAACTCAGATAGGGAAGATAGATGGGGACAAGATTTTTGGTTCAAGTCAGCATTATCCATTTAGCGTATCTATTATGCTAATCCTGCGATAGAGACTGTAATTTATTCCAGCCCAATAAAAAAAAAAAAAAAAACATAGCCCTCTGATAATCTTACACAGTATTTTCAAGCATAGCCTTTGTCACTCGACAATTAGATGCTGTAACTCATCAAATCTCTGATTAATCAACACTATAAATCATAAGTCTGCCTGTACATAATTAGTGGTAATCGGACACTCACACTGTGTTGTGATTCCTTCTCCCCCTTGGCTGACGTAGCTGTCACAGGTAATTGATGAAATTAATTGATTAAATGAATCAACGATGGAAGGAGAACATTCATCAGTCTTCCAGTGTTAATCTACTTGGCCCTACTGCTGCTTATTGGATGCATTGATGTCTGTGTTTTTAGAGGACGCCTGGCTTCTGTGATCAATGGGCACCACTGGCCCCACGGCATTGGTCCTGAGAAGGTGATTATGCACATCATAGATTTTCCATATTACTAAATGTCTAAATTAAACACAGATGACCTTACTTTGTTATTGGAAATCCTTGTCTCTGCGTAATTTCTCTGACAGACTTTATTTTGCCTTTGAGGACAAAGTGCCTTGAAGTATTTGCGTTTGCAGATTAATAATTTAAAAAAAGGATGAGGTAGATACAAGGCTGTGGTCTTTTTGTCCTGCAATAGTACTGGATTAAAGAAGGATGCTGGTGTGTAAAGATATGATGCTTTTTTTAAAGGGTTTGGTAGTTAAAGTAGGGCCACATGTATATGTTATGTTTATAATGAAGGCATCTAACAATCATTTTTAGGATTCAATGAAAATACCATAATCATCAATGGGTTTGTTCATTTCTTAATATTTTCACGCAGAAGGTGCTAATAATTCCAAATAGATCACAAATATGTAATATTTTTTTAATGTTCAGGTATTATAAACTATAACAACTGGAAACTGTGGTATTATAGTACAACAAATTGTGCCTTTATTGGAGATCATTTTCAGCAGTGTATTAACCCACCTTTGATACTCGCTGAGTATTTTGGGAAGCAGAGCGGCATATGTTGGCATGAATTAAAATCAACTAAAACGTGTGTTGATGCATGAAAATGTCACCCATTTTAATGGTCTGACTCACTGACTCACACAGCAATGGCTATGAACGGTGCTGGTCTAAAGACATATTGAATGGACAGGAAGCTGCCCTGTAGCCTGGTGGTACGGATACTTCACAGGCTGTATCACAGGCTGTCTTTTGTGTGTATCAGATGCATATAAGCAGTGATGGAAATAGCACTGAAAATATAATCTGAAGTACAAGTACAATAAATAACTGCAATATAACTCAATTACAAGAAGAACTATTGGTATTAAAATAATACTGAAGTAAAGTATTATTCTCAAATGCTACTCAGAGTATTACTCACTTTTTAATAGTTGATTTAATGCATTATTAATGGCAGGCGTCCAACCAAAGAGGTTTATGTTAAATCTAAATTATTCCCAACTCCTGCAATGTTCTGCTCAGTGGTCATGATCACCTCTCCAAACCTGAGCCTGCTGTAGTTTTTTGTACATTTTTTGTATGTATGTCAGTTTTCCTTGGCCTGTTTGTGAGGTGTTGCAGTCAGTGGTGTACAGCGTAAATGGGAGTGGGCTGAGCACACATCCCAAGGAGGCCTCGATGTTCAGCAATGGTGTGGAGGAGGTGTGACCATCAGTTCAAACTATCTGGGGTCTGTTTGTGAAGAAATCCAATATCGAGTAGCACTTCATCAGAATAGGGATGGGTGTCACAGTAGAAGGGCAATTATCACTAAGACTAGACACAAAGTACAAGGGTAATGGTTATCAAGGTATGTTGAAATTGACACTGGTAAAATCAAATAGGTGATTAGAATGTGTTTTTAGTTCATGGCCAGGGATGTTATCAGGCCCAGTAGCTTTACTCATTTTCTCTCATCAGGGTTTTTATATCAGCTGACATTGGCCGGTCCTCTGGGGATATAATAGATCTGACAGCTGATTCTTTGTTGGGGAGATCAAAGTGATCATAAAATGAATTAAGCCCATCTATCGACATGTCCTCAAACATGATGGGGGAACTCCTGTTTTTGTTTCTGCTGATGGCTCCTCTTTGCCTCATTGACAACGGCTTTCAGTCTTGCTCTGGCGGTGTTGTATGCGTCCTTGTCACATGACCAAAAGGCAGCTTTTTGGCTCTGGATAGAGCCCTCACCTCTCCATTCATCAAGGCTTTTTGGTTGGGAAATAACTTGACTTAACGTGATGTGCCTGACGGTGTGGTTCTCCCAGGTGGCAGCATATCTGAACACATGCCAGTCGGTGTACTCAAAACAATCATGTATAGCCACTCTAGCTTCATATGGCCACACACATCAGTTTTTACTGATTGATTAACCCTTTTAATCATCAAGGAGTAAGTAGGCAGGAGAATGAGGGAAATGTGGTCTGATAGACTAAATTGGGGGTCGAGGAGCCCTTTGAAACAACTAGGAATGTTCATGTTAACATGGTCTTTCCCTGTTAGGGGGGTGGGCATGCTAGATTAAGTTTTATAATTCGATTTACATATCCCATTTCCACACAAAAAAGTATTAAAGCTTACCTGATCCAGCTCCTTCCCTTTTGAATATTTTTTTCACATGACCAACGATGGAGGGGGGTTGTGAACAACATTATCAAACAAAAAGTAGTCCTTTGCTTTACATCATCAACTTCTTATACTGATAAATAAAGGTTTGTAGAAACAAGTGTCAAGTAGCAATAGTAAAGATCATAGGAAGAAGTCATTTCTGTGTGAGGTCATTCTGTCTCTCACTTCAGAGGATGTAGCATTATGCTCTCCTATCTTTTATCTCCTTAGACTTTATTTCAGGTTGTATTACTTCTCACATTACCAGGGGTTGTACTTGACATGGACCTCATCAACATCTATGCTGTCCAACTAGTCCACCCGTCTGATTGGATAAAAAACCGTGTCAAGGATAAATAGTGGTTAGTGGTTGTACAGTTCAGTGTATGTTAATTTATCAACATAATTATGTTGTTAATGTTAATTTAGAATGATAATTTATTTTTGTACATAATGTGTAGCAATTTAATGTTCAGTAACTGCAATAGTTGACATTAAACACTGCATAAATCTGGCAAGAAGTTGAAATCAATTTAGACTATACAATATCTAGTCTCATATATCCAAGTTATTTTCTAGTTGTTTTTGCAATAGATATTTTATTCCTTGTGGAGACTTGGCTTAAACCAATGGATTACTGTTGTGCGGAAGATTGCAAAGTGTCAAAACCATTTCCCTAAGGAGTGTGATATGCGAACCAAAGAAATGAACAGGAGAGCATAATTTGAAACAACAGACATGTTTCTATGGTCACGCATTATACAGTATGTTGGCATAACACACAGCCCTTTATGTACCATCATCGAACAATTGATCAATTTATTGATGATCACTGATCAATCATGCCTTCAGGGCATGAGCATAGTTTAAATAAAATGATGATATCAGAGATACAGTATATTTAACAGAGTTAGAAAACATGAAACCTACAACAACACATTGACAATAATGCAAACGCAGCCCTCGAATTCTGGCCTGTAAAGCAATGGTTGAGCAACATAAGATATTTTTATGGAACAGAGCTTAACTGTCCTCAGCATACTGTGAACATATACTCTTTCAATGGTGAATACTTAAGACATTCCTGAACAAAACTGTACGGATGTCCCAGTTTATATAACATATTTTTTTTCATTTTATCTATTCATGCTTTTGAATAGAAGTAACAGCCCTTTATCTTTCTGTACATTTTCTATTCACTTTGTTCATGGTTATGCACTACTTGGAAATAAATGTAACTCTGATTAGGGCACTTATCTGGTCAATATACTGTACAAACACAAATAGTTTAGTTGTAGGTGGTGTTTATTGGAAAAAAGCAACAGTAATGTTCTTCTATAGATACCTGCTCATGTTCAATCCTTTGAGCGTGAGGATTTTCTACTGTATGTCATCTTTTCTAAGAACATCTGCTGCTTGACCTGTCGCACTCCCACATCCACAGCTTCGGCCTCAACTTGGCTCTGCTGTGTCTTCGTCATCAGAGTCAGCGATGCTCCCATCGTGGAAGCTCTAACATGCATAACATCGTATCATCATGAGTACAATTCAATATTAACAATCAGCTGTGAATCACTGAGGATAACAAAAAAAAACCTGTACCCATCACTAATCTTTTTGTTTTAGCTTTACCCTATCTAACATATCATAGCCAGCTGCTGCTTGCCAACCAACAGCAAGTTGCAACATCAAAATACACTTTCAAAACAATGTCTGGAAGCTAGCTTGACAGCTATCAGTACTAGCAATGGCTATGTTTGTTGTTTACATCCGATATGTTAAAATTAGATGTTTACTTACAGGTGGATGAGGCACGAGTTAGTTACTTGTAGTGTTGTGATGAAAACAATGCACCGATACAATCTTCTTCCTACTGCTCGTTGGGACTGGGAGTTGCGAGACCGAGGAGTTCCCATGATAATTACATAATGAAGCTGACCGCAGTTATAGGTATGTGTTAAAAAACACAACAACAAGAAGTGTTCCCAACCGAAGGATTAGAAGAAGTGCTTGTATATGTCTGTTTTTTTTATATTTTTGTGTTGACATCAACATGGAATGTTTCTTTTATAATGAAAATTAACCTGACCATATGTTGTTGTTTTGGTGTGTGACTTCCTGTCTGCTCTGTGCTGAATTCAGCTGAATTGTTGACTAGAGTGAAACCTATTAGCTCCGCGATGGAGCCTGAGACGGACCGAACACAGATCCGGTGGAATTTAGGGGTTAGACTTTTGTCACTAGGAGCAAATGTTAGTTCTGTGAAGCTTTGTGAAAATGGCCCCAGATCACTAGGTAACATTTTATGCAAAATGTGTCAAAATACAGTTACGATCAACAATGTGGGAGACACTGATGTACAGTGATGTAGCAATTCTACATGGAATGCCTTTCACAGCTGCGTGTTGTATCACTGTGCTTGTTTCCACTTGTCTATCAAAAGGCCCTCCAAAACGTGTAGGCTGTTTGCCGTCACGGCACACTGGCGTCCCAATGTGCTGTGACTACTGATGCATTTTTTTGGCTTCGGCATGAACTTCTGATATGAGAAGAGAGGTAACTCAGCACAGGAACCTCGGCATGTCACACTCCCCTCACTCAGCCATTAGGGAGGCAACTGGGTGGGAAATTGAATTTTGTGTCGTTATCTGGTGGATGCAAAGCGGCTGGTATAGTGTCTGAAAGAAAGAAAGAAAGAAAGAAAGAAAGAAAGGAAGAAAGAAAGAAAGAAAGAAAGAAAGAAAGAAAGAAAGAGGAGAAGGAAGGCAGATAGTGGGAGGGAAGTGGAGGAGAAGCATAGGCCGGAGATAAAGTGTAGATGTGTGTGTTATAGATAGACAAAAACACAAGCAAAGAGAGAGAAGAGGAAAGTGTGGAGCTCAGCCTCATTGGCATGATGGGGAGTGTGTGGCAGATTAGCGTGGAGTCTAACTTGCGTTAATTATGTGCATACTGTTAATTCTGCGTGGCTGGCTGTGTAGCTGTGTCTCCCGATGCCCCAATGTGTGTGTGTGTGTGTGTATGTGTGTGTGTGTGTGTGTGTGTGTCTGTGTGTCTGTGTGTCTCATAATGAAAGTGATGGCTGGACCTTTGACTCCTTAGCAAGGCTCTAAATGAACTACTAAAGTCCCGCATCAGCATTTGGTGAGTGCAAAGAGAATACATGTGTGCGTGTGTGTGTGTGAGTGTGTGTGTGTGTGGACAGACTTGGGACTTGATGCATTAACCTAAAATAGAAAGCGAGTTCTCCCAAGAAGGTTGTCCTCTAATTGACTGGATTCTGTGCGAGCAGCACTTTTTAAACACCTTTTGTTGCCCATTTTGCGGTGATTAAACAGGCATTGCTTTTAATTGGCTGATCTTAGTAGGACCTGCTTTACTCAGCAGAGAGGAAGAACAAGAGGAAGAGGACAAAGCAGAAAAGACTGAAGTCTGGCAGTTAGTTGTTTTATTATAAAACTACATGGGCACTGAGCTCAAAATTGCTTGATTAATTATTTACAAATAAAAACTGTAATCAGGTTTGAAATAATAGCTGTGTGTGGTCTAACTGAGTAAAGACCTGGGCAAAATAGGGTAAAAAAACATGTTTTAATAAACTCTTCAATATTAATAAATTCCAACTGTTTCTGCTTCAACAGTTTGCCATGGTTAAACCAGTTAATGAAAGGTAGAAATTCCTGTAGAACTGTGTTGGACAGATAAAGCCTTCTAGTTTAGTGCTGAGATTATGCCATGAAAACCACTGCAAGGGTTTTAGTTTGGAACTCTTTAAGAACATTATTGACATATTGTGTTTTTTTTTTGTTTTTTTTTACCAGTTTGATATATAGCTTATGAAGAAAATCATTATTGTATGTACTTGCTATTGCCTATTGTTGTTGACTTTCTATCCATTCCTGCTACCCAGTCAGTCAGCTGCTGGTTACAAAATCTTTGAGGAAAATAAAACCCTGTAGACCTCAGACTAGCTCAGACGCAGCTAGCTGAAGCCAGGATTCAAACCAGCGATTGTCTGTTGCCGATTTGGCTGCTGTTTCTGGTTACAAAATGATCAAAACAAAAATAATCACTTAGTCCTGGTGACTGGCCTGAATGGTTGAAATAGTGAGCTAAAAATGTGTTTTCAATAGAAGTAAAAAGTATCAGATACAAACAGAAAGTTGCAACAGAAAGAAAGGTATTTTTTTTAGTTACCTGTGGTTTTGTAGCAAATAATTCAAACTCTTTGATCTGATATTAAATCAGTTTCTACACTTGGCAAGTCGCCATGTATGCATCCTCAAACAGCTGAATAATAAACATTATTACAAGTGATATGAGGGAACAGCCTTTTGTTTTCTTGATGGCAGTTTTTCTCGTTATCTCGGGATAAGATTAACAGCACTACTCTTTACTGCTAGTGTATACACAGGAATTATTTCAGCTACCAATAACTTTGTCGGTGGACATATAGGCTTTTTTAAAATGCCTATTCAAGGTTGTTATGACCACAGCTGGGAGAGGCTGTTCAAACTCCCATCAGTATGCAGACTCATCAATTCAAGGATGAGGTATTGTTTACTTTAAGGTCAGCTTGTGACCAATTCCTTGAATGACAGTCTTCAATGTAAGAAAAAATAAGCAAAGTAAACTCACAGCAAGTTTGAAAAAGGTGGGGTATGACATATATCATTATCAATGGCTGGAGGGACTAACCATACAGACATACAGTAACCATACAGTGAGCTGAAAACTGTGAAAAGCTCCAGACTAGAACTGATTCTCATTGGGATCAGCAGTACCACTAACCCTGTCAAATTTTAGTCGTTTGATTCAATGTTGAAATAAATCATTTTCATCTCTACTTTAATATTGTGATGTATGATTTAAGGCTAATAATTACAAATGAATGAATATTACTGATACTATGTTGCTCTTGAAAGTGTGAATAAAGAAAGATAATAACTGTGAGCAGTGTCACCATTTCATTATAAAGGTGATGTGGTGGGTGAGATATAAGAGCTGCTAAAATGCCACTTTGACAGGTGTGAAATGAGCGCTGAACCCTGACCGCTGTGTGTGTGTGTGTGTGTGTGTGTGTGTGTGTGTGTGTGTGTGTGTGTGTGTGTGTGTGTGTGTGTGTGTTTCTCATGCGCGCACACACACACACACACACGCACACACACGCACACACACGCACACACACGCACACACAC
>OMLP01014201.1:0-17608 GCA_900302685.1 Spondyliosoma cantharus
ACTCGACAGAAAAACAAAGAAACAATTGTAACCATACACCATAATCTATATATTGCTAGGGATCATGGAGCCCAAGTATGTCTACCAGGTTGCATTCAGATAACCTGCGGTAGAATACTTGCATTGTTTCTTTTTATAGAGAGGAAGTTTTACAAACAACAGTCAGTTAGCTCTGACGCGAGCGAGTGACGCCGTAGTCTGTCATCAATCAGGAGAGATTGAGTAAAACGCACTCTAAGCTGATGATCCAAAACAGTCTCAGCATTCTCACTGTTTTGGATGGTTCAGGCATCAGTTAGGTGTACTCAGTTTCTCCTGATTCAAGGCTTTTGGTCCTGTTTCGTACCACATATTGTGGACATTGTATGGAAGATATAATTAGTGTTACACCTCTGTGGCTCCTGTGTCTTGTTTTCGTGTGTGTGTGCGCATGTTTGTGCATGTGTTCAAGTATGTACATCGTCCGCGGCAGACGCAAAACTGTGGCTCGTCAGAGGCTTTTCAGTCTTAATTTATTCAGCTTCACCAACTGTTTTTTTTTTACAGGCAGTTATCTGCCTGGAGGGAGTCGTAGAAGTCCATCCAGCATTGATGAAAAAAAAAAATCCTGGAGTCCAACCACAGGGAAATTAACTCTGAAAAGTGTTTACCAACACATCCGCATGATTGTGTCTTGTGACTGTGGCATCTCTGACACGAATCTCCGATATTCGAGAATCAGCTCCTCACAGACCTCGTTTAAACCGTCAGCAGACCACTGTTAGTCGTGCTAGCCAGCAAAATTTGAGGAAAGTTGTGAAGAAGTTGTCAGTCTCTGAGAGTTTGCTGGTAGCCTGCCCTCAGGCTCTGTTCGTCCTGTACCGTAGGACGGACCGTAAATCCTGCAGCCAGTGTTGTGTTAAACTTCCGGCGCTGTTTGTGTGAACGGGTCCTGCTCCTTCACAAGAGCCGACCACAACAACAACGCTGTTGAAATTGTGCGATTCAGAGCAAAGAGCGTCTCCCTCCTTTCATCTACAGTCGCACAGCGCTTTTGAAAGCTGGTCGTTTGAGCACATCAGAGAGATAAAACCCAGAATTAATGTCTTTAGACGACCCAGACAAATCTGAATGAAAAACAACCGCGGCCGTATCAGCTGTGTCCACGCAACCCAATTTCTCTTTACCGTCTCATCTCCTTCATCTCGCTCCCAAGCCCTCTGCTGAGCCAACTCTTTTGCTCTGCTCTCCCTTTGGTTTTAACACCCGCGCCCTCATTAGCACCCACCCCTAAACCCGGAGCAGGGCTCCACATAGTGAGACACACGGAGAGATAAGGATGGGGTGAGGACGGTTGGGCGCTTATTGCTTTACTGACGCATATTGCTTGTTTACTTGCTGTCATTCCTCGTTTGTTCTCAACCTCTAATGCATTCCGAGTGATTAAGGACAGACCCCACAGAATATTTTTGTAGGGCTTTTAGAGGCCAGAAAACTTTTTTCGTATGAAGTGACCCACTTAAAGCGTGGCACCTTGTGGGAATAAAAGTCAAAGAGAGAGGGAAGAAGAAACCTGCTGTAACATGGTACATTACATACTGTGCAGCGCTGGCAAGAGCATAAGCGCAGATGTGTTTGATGCATATTCACACCATGCATATCCCATTGATGCTTTTGTATTCATGATCCCCATTCTCGGCTGATCCCTTATTACAAAAGCATGCCAGCGGCTCCGAGCGCCGCTCCAACAGCTTGCCTTACAGGTTTTTCACATCTTGGAGAGGTAAAGCAGAGAAGCCACTGCAGCATTACAAACAAGCATAATATTGCTAATTTATTCTCTCTCGTTAAAGTTTTACTCTGTTGCCCATTTTGTTCTCCTGTGTGCACTCACAGCTCCATAAAATTGAGATGCAAATTGGGGGAATTTGGCTGAGTGACATTTCAGCTTGGGAGAAAATTGAACGGATTCAAAAATTTAAAAAAGCTTTTACGCAAAATCCACTTGGTTCATTTTTAAGGTGGTAGCAGAATCTCCAGATGTGAATAATATATTTCTAAGCATCTGGTCGATGTGAAATTTGCTCGCATGCGTGTGAGCGCGACGGCGTATCACGGAGTGAAGTCTGCCACGCTGTGACGGACTCTTTCATTAATCATAGTTCTCACACACACACACACACACACACACACACACACATGCAAAGACGACCCGGTGTGAATATCATGCTATACAACAGCTTTGGCACACTGGGTGCCGAACAACCAGAAGAGTGCTTGGGACCCATCGCTCAGCCCTCCGTGGATGTGGATGCACAGAGGGATGGCGGGTGGGTGGAGGACAGTCTGCCAGGGAGCACAAAAAGAGAGGGAGAGCTGAAGAGGGAGAGAAAGTGCTAAATAGTGTGTGACTCTGGTAAGCGCTGCTGTTTGATTAGGCTCCACCACCTGTCTGATGTGCCGTAGCATGTGCCAGGCATATGCACTGCGGCAGAGCTGGTGTCCTCATGATAACAAATGAAGGTGAATTCAATCAGTGAGTCACACTTGCTGTTCTACAGGGGAGGAGAAGGTGAGAATATGTGGTGTGGAGGAGGAGAATATGTTGACTCCATCAGTAACCAGCATTGGAAGAGCTACTTGAAAAATACAGCACATTACTCATCAGCAGAAGTAATAACTTGCATTACTTGTTACATTACTTTGTCACTCAGCCAAGCTGCATCGTTTAAAGGTGTATTTTGTAAAATGAGGCCAGCGGGGGCAGCATATGACCAGCGAGATCGTCGACTGCTGCTCTTTGCTACTATCCTACTTAGCTACCGTTAATAAGCTAATTAGCTCATGGGTCAGTAAGACGTGGAGCGTCAACTGGCGCTCAGCTCAACTGGGTTTAGCAGCCTGAAAGTGAACACAACTGGACAAGGAACTGGGACTGAACATAGCCTCCAAGAGCATAGGAGATCAGTTTGATGACAACGGACACAGTACAGAGGTGATTTACAGCGGCTCTTAACAGGACTAGGACTTCAGGTGAAGGGAAGACACGACAGGTGGGGAGAGACTCTGTAAATTGAGGATTTATTTTGACCAAACCAGAGGTGATTGGGGAAAGACAAACAAAGACTGTGTTGGTGTGTTTAGTTTATCTAAAGTTGAAATGATGTGTGTTTTATGATGAGTTAATGAGGCCTTGTCTTAGTTCAGTAAAAAGAGAGAAGCTTGGATTCAGTTTCTCTTCAGTAAGGAAAATAAATGCAGGAGAATTTCCTGTCCTGACATTTGCGAGTATATCTTTTTATGTAATACACAAAAAGCTAACAGAGCTTGTGAAACATAGAAAACTCCCAGCTGAAACTACACGGGCTAGCGGACCATTTCCTCCTGCAGTACGAAGTGTTACTTAAGGACAGGATGGGCTGTGGCTAACTAGTTAGCATGCTTATAAGTAGACATCTCAGCAGCACATCACATAGACATCTTTGAAACCATGTCAACTTTGTTGCATTCTCTGGAATGTAGAGCTGAATAAAGAATAGAAGCTTCTGGCCATATCTTACAAATTGCTACTTTAAAGAGGAATTTTTGTGTATGTCAACCTGGTGAATTTCCCATAAATTCAGCTATTGTAGCTCCATGGGTCAGACTTACTTTGCACTCACCATCTTGGTTGTAGAGTTTTGGAGAACACAAGAAGTTGCACGAAACAACATCTATCAGGCAAGCTGTGTGAGCCAATGTCAGCGTTCCAAGTAAATGTGACTTTTCCTTGAATCATTTCGAACACGTGTGAAAGTAAACACATAAACTTGCTGCCTCATCATGGCTGACTGCACAGCCAATATAAAAATCTGGGCTAACTTGATAGCTAACGTGCATAACTATTCGTGTGAGAGTCTGAATTTCTCTGTGGTTGTAAACTGATACCAACACCCCTCTTGTATTGAGAGTCAATCAACCCCCCCAATTGTCAAAGTAATGGAGCACTTCTGGGATAACTTACTGTGCATTTTAAATTGTAAAATTTGGCGATTATCATGCCAAAGAAACTATGTGTGTTGAACGTGTTTGATGGCATTCAAAGCGGAAAAGACATGGCTGCTCAGGCGCCAGCAGTCATTCATTTGTGGAGGTTAAAGTAGCTACTTCATTTACTGGGAGTGGAGTAAATGGCACAGCGCTGGCAGGTGGCTTCGGCCTCACAGATTACGTTAGCATAGCGGCAGCAAACACATGCATCAAACAGCTGTGCTGAGGTAAAGCCATGCTGGGAAAAGGTGTTCCTGTAATGCATCAACGCATTTTCCTTCCTACATTGTAAAAACTCGCTGTGATGTTAATAATTAGTGTTTGATTATGAAATAATGACTGCAAATTTATGGAGCTGTCGCCTTAATGCAGTAAAGTGGATCTTGGTGTATGTATTCATATATTCATTTCACTTCCTGAGACAACCCGATGCCCGTAACAACATGCGGCACTGGCTGACATTTCTGTGACACAAACCCAGTCCCATCTGTCAAAGCCAGAGAGGAAGCAAGAATGCGATGACTTTGTGATGACCTTTCTGAACGCGTGGACACCTTTGCTCCCTTTCGAGGGGACACGTCCTGGGTTTTTCTTTAGAGGTAAACATCCACAGCGACACAAGAGACGGTGACTGGAACGAGCAGCTCAACAAACCGTTACAAATACCAACAAGAGAGCTTGCGTATCCACTTCCCCAGTTTCTGAGGATCAGTGCGTGGAGAGTGGAGTCTGCATCTGCTTGCGTGTCAGTGGGGGGTGCCTGTGGTCCCTGACACTGCTGGGAACCTTCTGTAGTTTTTGACAAGTGTGTAGTGTGTATGTGTGTGTGCGTGTGTTTGTGTGTGTGCATGGTTCAGATCCTTCTCATCTCATTTGCCCCTGGAATGAGATGAATAACCAACCCCCTCCTCCTTCCGCCCCTGCCCTCCTCTCTCTGGTATGAATTGCCAGGCTGATATTTCACTCTCCGGAGGGGCTGGAGGGCAACGAGAGCTGACAACACAATGGCATTGTCTCTGCTGATGGGGAGCCGAAGTCTTAGGGGGAAACACTTCCCTGCACCAGCCTCTCTGACGGGACTCTGAAAAAAGCGGGAGGCCCGGGGGCGGAGCTGGTTTGTGGGGTAAAAAGTGTCTGTGTGTGGGATTTGAACATTTGTGCGTGGTGGAGTGGTGCTACAGAGCTGGTGCAGAGTGTCAGAGAGGTGAGACGGGTAGAGAGGAAGAGGAGAAGCAGAGAGGTGTGCCAAACACACCGAGAGATCACTCAATTATTTAGAAGAGCCGCCGGGTTCAAAGAGTCACAGCCGACACCTGCCAATCCGCCAACCTCCACAGCTTATCTGCTGCTGCTGTTGTTTTTGATCCAGTGGTCTCAAAAAGTAGACAAACATCACTCACATTATTATTATTGTTGTCAACAACGACGAGGAAAATGCAGAGTTAAAAAAAAATTCAGATTATACACGATATTCGCTCGCTCCCCTCTCGCCGTTACGGCTGTGGATATATAAAAGATATCTGAGCATTTCTTTCCGCTTCCTCTTCTGTCTGTTCACCCGTTCGTCCCCATGTTCAGACAGTGACCTCTGTCTTGCTGTTGGTGGGCAGTCCCTTGTGCTTGGGGTGCATGTGCGGCGAGTGGCCATAGCCCAGCGGCTGCGAGAAGAGCTCGGGAAGTGTCTCGATGCTGAACTGCCTCTTGTTGGAGTAGGCCTGGCGCCGGGTGTTCTGCTGGTGCAGCGTGTGGTGCTGCGGCTGCTGCTGGATGGGGTGGTGCTGCTGCCCCTGGAGGGTCATGTGGGAGGCCACCGGGTGCTGGATGTGGCTCTTGCTGGGGTCCCACGCTTTGAACGCCGAGCTGGAGGTGAGCGGGTGGGTGTTGGTCTTGGAGATCTTCGGCTTGGGGATCTGGGAGGCGTTGATGGTGATGGCGAGTGGTGCGTGGATATCGGGCGGCGGGAGGAAGGGCTTGTCCTTGGGGTGGAAGTTGATTGGCTGGAAAGTGGGAGGGGACTGGCGGTGGGTGTAGTCTACCATTGGGTAGCTCTTGTAGTAGTCTCTCGCAGTAGTGTCTGGATGACGGGAGAGAGTGGAGGAAGAGAAAGAAAGGAAGAGACATGGTTAAATTATGACAGTGAAACATCAGCTATTGATAAACGCAATCAGTGTTTTTTGTTGATGTGAAGCTGACAAGCTTTAATGTAGTATAATGATGACAGGGTTACCCTAACAGCGGTGTTATTCGGTACAAAAAAATTTGTCTATTAAAGTTTAATGTGGCTCTGTAGCTAATGTAGGCTAACATCAACTGTTGCTAACGTTGAGGCACTGAGACAAGGTACTCGACATAAAGCCTCATCCTTTGGACAGTTGTGAAAAACCCCCAGAACAAAGAAATCCACATTTCAGCAGCATTAAACAACTTAATGACCGTGGGCTTGTATCGGTGACCGAAAGAGACGGGGAAGGTCCCTTTTTTTCACATCACATTACAATCTGCTCACATATGGCCAGTAAAAAAGTAGTTAATACATGTTAATTGCTACAAACTGTTACATAGAGTCTCTATGGTCTTTAAAGGGGTTCTGTGTACATTTGGAAAATAAATTCAAGCTCAAATCTTGAAGTTGGCAGAGTCCGCCACATATAAACAAAGTAAAGTTGTCCTTTAGTGTCAGTTTGTTTATTCAGTTTATTCAGTCACGAAAACAAAGAGAGACAACTTGAGAGTTATTTGGTTTGTTTAGGGATATAAGAATAAGTCAACAAAGATCTTTCTCTTCTTCCCCAAAACTGCATAGTGCTCCTTTAAGGGTGAAAGAGTGAATAACGTCATGTTGCTTTTGAAAACATGCGTAAACTGCATTAATGTTGGTTTACCCTCCACAAAAATCTATAAAATTGCATTAGCCACGTGACACGTAAAAGAGCTGACTCTTTGATTCAGCTTTTTCGCGAACATCCCATCTCCACAGCAAGACAGCTAACATCGACTCACAAATCAGTTCTGCATTTACTGCATTTCTACTTTTAGATTATTTCAAGTTTGGCTGGAGTCAGTGGGCCAAGCGGGTTCATTCACACGCTCGCATAGGTTCTGTTGTCTGCCCACGATCGCAGTTTAGCCAAATGGTATGATTATAAGTTGCATTTTTTTTAAAAAGGACGAAAATGTGGGGCCGCGACAAAACCATGACTCTGCTCCTCCTGACTGAATAATGGACATGCATTTGCTCCACTGCTCAGGCGTCAGCGTGTCTGTGTCCATGAGGATCTGAGCGTTCCATATTTAT
The DNA here is from genome assembly GCA_900302685.1 of Spondyliosoma cantharus. Taxonomy (NCBI): domain Eukaryota; kingdom Metazoa; phylum Chordata; class Actinopteri; order Spariformes; family Sparidae; genus Spondyliosoma; species Spondyliosoma cantharus. The sequence goes on from OMLP01014201.1 coordinate 7,304, forward strand.
GTGTTTGAGCTTTGAACCGTCTTCACGCTGACCATGGAGTCAAAAATACCAACGGCACCGGGGAGAAGCAAACAGAGGGAAAGGGAGAGAGAGAGAAAGAGCGTGAGAGGAAGAGGAGAAATAACCCACAGATGAAGGGAAAAAGCCCTCTGAGTGAGTGTCGGGCAAAACAGGAGATTTGTAGGGAATAAAAATAGAGCGGGTTCGGCGTGTCGAGTCAGATTAGAGCAGGCTCCCTGAGTGGAACTCGACTCTGCTGTTTGGTCATCACCACTATACCCCCGGCATCACACACACTCCGCCCTAAAGACACCAACAACCTTGTTTTGCTTAGCCTCATTTTTATCGTCTCCTTCTTCCTGGAGAGAAATAAGATACCGAGATTAAAAAAAAAAAAAAAAAAAGCGCAAAAAAACAACAACATTCTAACGTTTTGTTGTTGGTATGTTTTTCAACATCGTAACATCTGTCTCCCTCGGAACACAACAGGAGGCAGCTTGTACTACATGCTCGTGACTAGACACATTTGTCTGTGCGCCGTGCTCCCGATCTTATCATTATTACACTCCAAACAAGAACACGATGATGAGATTATGTCAACGGTCTGGTCAGATGATTTATGAGCAGTTGTGTTGCATTTGTTGTAATGAACGTCGGCGAGTGTTGCTGTTTTTTTTTCCACGGGTGTTAATGCATGCACGCGTAACAGAGCGAGCCGTGCGCTGTGCTCTTCTGGAACATTCATCTGAAAGCATATTTTAGGTGCTTGATATTTGCACCATTGGGGCTGCGTGAGCTCCGAGTTTTGTGCTTTGCAATTACAGGAAAATAGAGGAAAAGTCTTTGAACAGTTTTCAGATGAACACCTCTCACAGAAGTCACCTGTTAATGACCTTATCTGCTGCAGTTTCTCCCTCTCTAGCTGCTGCTGTCAATTCATTTCTAATCGTTCATTCCACTCAGGACGACTGAGAAACATTTTATTCTGTTTGTGCTTTCAGGAAACACCTTGAGGAGTAGCCTCACAGTCGCACACGCGGGGAGAACTGTCCGGCGCTATCGCCGTCCGGTAATTGCTTATTGAACACTTCAAATGTGGGTCCAGTGTGTAACTGCAGGGCACTGCAACAGCGGCTGTTGAGGAAGGAGACAGTCGGCGGTAATCATCCGCTCCCTCCGTAACATTCTCGGACCAAAGATTTAAATGCGATCCTGATTTTTCTTTACAACCGTGGAAATTGTTGTGCAACTAGATACTTTCTCTCAGCAGCCGGAGTGTATTTTTTAAAAACAAAGAATTGGTTTATTGATGAAAGATGTTTAATGTTTTGAACTATGTCCACCGTCTATTTTTCAGTACAAGGAGAGGACCTTAACCACCTAGAGAGTGCAGGAGAGCAGCTGCAACATAGAATACATCCCATGAATGAACATGGCACCAGAGAATACTGCAGAGGTCTTTAAAGATCCTTAAGGTTCTTATGAAACCAAAAAAATGACTATTTATAGTTGGCCTATTTCTGCTATAGCTGTGAAATGTATTTATATTCAGTCATTTTCTCTCTTTACAGCAGTTTCTGATTGGTCGTGGTGGAGTCAGCTGCTGAATTAGTATTAAGAGCATTCAACTGGTGGAATATGGGTCGGCACAGGAGCTACAATATATTTGTCGCGAGGTAATCGCTGACGACGATCAGTTATCGAAGCGCAGCTACAAAACTAGACAAGGTCATTTTCTGTATTACATGAACAGCAGACCGGGACAGCTAGGCGCCTCTCCCTTCAAAACAATGGCAACAAAGGATGTAGTTTGATGATGTCTTGAGGTAGCGTGGGATCATGGGAGATTTTGTTGAGACTCAGGAAAGAAATGTTCACAGACGAGATAGTATCACAGTAGCATTTGATATATGTGGTTTTCTCTTGGTTCACATGTTAGGGTTAGATTTGAGCACAGGACTCAACGAAATACAGTGTATAACAAAGGTCTAGCTTTTTATTGAGGTTGTAATGGTGAAATGTTACATATTGTGTCTTTACATTGAGAAGCACTTCTACACCACATCAAGAAGTTAAATGTTTAGACCAAGGCTGCCCAAAGTAGGGCCCATGGGCCAGAGTTGGCCTGCCATTAGGTTGGATTTAGCCTGTTCTGTTTCATGAATGGTTTTTGCTGTGTTTTTGTCAGCTGAAATGCTCTTCGTGGATACCTAATTATTATCAATTATTTTTCAGAATTGTTTTGTGCAGACGTCGGCCAATTAAGGCTTAACTTGGGATCCTAGTACGGAAGCCCGAAAAAGCTTTTACATTAATCACTTTAATTGCGCAAATTACAGAGATTTAGGAGGCAGAGCTCGTATTAACAAAGCAATACTCATTGTGTATTGTGTCCCGATATTGATGACTAAGAATGAGGAGCATAAATACTGAAACTGCTTTGCTGTCATTTAACATTTTGAAGATAGGCGTGAACGTGACGAGGATTAGTGTGGAATATATGAATGCGTGTGCGTTTGTGTCTGTACATTCATATATTTACATACATGCTACTGCATGTGTGCCGGGCATTATGCAACAAAGAACACATTTACATACATCCTATGCACATTGAATGGGGAGTAAGCGGCTCGATTTGTACGCGTCTTTGCTATGAAGTGCATCACAAGGTTCTGGCAGCTTTTCAGGCACGACTGACGTCAGCAGGACCGTTACAGATAGGCACACATGATTCAGGTTTAATGTACAGAATGACATAAAAAGAACATGTAAGCATTCTGGAATTTTTATTGTTTATCACTTTGTATTGATTGTGGACACTGGATGACTCTTTTTTTAGAGCAGCTTTAGCTCCAGCAGCAAAACATTGAGAGAAATTTGGTTCAAATCTCTGGACAGGGCCGGAGAATCTGGGACGGCGCAGAAACAATGAATTAAACACACTCTTCCTCCCCACAACAACTGCTGTTGCCGTCCACTTGAGCGATTTCCACACATGTTGTCGGCAGGAGCACCTGACAGCGCTGTCCGCTGTGACTGTATTAGGCGCCTTCCTCTCCATTTCACAGACTCTCCATCTGCTTGTCCTTTCTCTGCGTGTCTCTCTCTTGTCTCTTGTTTTCATTCTTTCCATCTGTATTTCATTCATTTCGTACACTTGAACAACATCAGCTCCTGCTTCTCTTTCCGGGCAGTAGCCTAAAGCGAGGCCCGTGGGCCCAATCTGGGCCACCCCATTATAACTGCATAGGCTGGGCTCTCCAAAGGCTAACAGAGTTTGACAACACACTGGATTCTATTTGGTCTATTTTTAATCCATTTTATTATTTTAGAGCAGTTATCCTGTGAGTGAACCTGCACAGTACAATGTATGTTAACACACACCAAATTGGCATAAGCCTAAAACACAGATATTATGCATACAATTCACACGTCCTAATGTTTTTCTGTGAGTAGCCCATACTTGTGTTATATCCAGCTACCACCTGTCGCACCACATGAATTTTAGGTGTAGTTTTGCAACCTACCGTTTAAAACTTCACAAACATTTTGGTGATCTTTTCATCTTTTTGACAACATATCGGCCAGTATATGTTCATCTACATCCTTTCCCGCTTCAGCTCTCTTTAACAACCTCTTTTCCACATGTTTGCTATGACAGTTTGTTCTGTAACTGCCTGTTCAAAAATTCATTGCAGCACTATGATGTCTTGCACTGAATGAAATGTCTAAACCCCAGACAGCATGTTGTTAGAGCTGCACCATTACCTCGAATGGAAATATTTAGAAAGAAATCCAGACTGAAGTATTGGGTGCTAAACTTTGGGATCGCCATTAGAATTTGAAAAACAGCTCTGCGGGTTCTGAGCGACGCTTGACAACACATTTCTACATCTTTAAAGTATGGAGCCACAGGGAGGTCCATTTAAGATTCAGCACATTATATCCTGCAAGACAACCAATAAACTCACAAGTTACAGAACAAATCTTTACTCAAACCAGAATGTTTTCATCTCATGAAAATAGTAGCTTGGAAAATGTCAAGAACTTTCTCCTCATTAGTCTCCACAGGTGCTCCACTGATCAGCGCTTGAAAAAGATCCCTTAAACCAGCGGCGCTCCTTCATCTTCAAAGCCAACTTTTGGGGAATTTGAGATCATTTTAATTTGTGTATTCATCGAAAAAATACCAGAATTTATTTGACCCATTACCATAACAGGAAGCACACGCTAAAAAATTCATTTAATCTTGGACTGAGTGTAATGTTTTTTTTCCTGCAACATGTAAAAAACTTTGACAACCAATCACTGTTCTTGTTGATGATGTTGTTACGCTTAAAATCAGGATCTAGGCTCTCTTTAAATGTTCTCTACTGCATCTTCAAATGTTGTCCGGGCTGTTGGGTTATTAGACTTTACTGCAATTTAAAAAGACTTCAGGCAGTCTTGGCTCAGAATTGGAGTCCTGGTGTCCTGGCAAACAGAGTTTCACGCCTTTTTTTTGAGAACATCCGGCCACCTTCTGTCTCATCTTGTCTTTTCTGGAAACCGGACACTCAGCGGAGACTGACCTGGATCCAGCTTAGTAACAGTTTGTGAAATCGTCATGAAATTATGTGTACATATATATAACATATATTATTTGTGACACTCAAATGGAAAATCTGTGTCCATGTACATGAATCCGTTTGTTACTGTTCCACAGACTGATTTTTTAAAAATCTTTTAAGCAAAACCACAAACTTTCCCTCACCTTAAAGGGTCAATATGTGTGAATCTTAGTTGAAAATATTCAAAACTTTACCGAAATGATTAAAAGAATATGAACAATTAGCAGTTTTGGCATTATGATGTACATATTATGTTGCAGACCTATCTACTGAGGTTAGCATGCTTACCAGCTAGCCGGGGCTCGTCCCGCTTTAAAGCTACAGGTGTAAACACTCTATTGGTCCGCGAGCTCCCAGTCTGAACCTCTAACTGCGCGGCTAACTGAGCTAGCTAGCAAAGGTGGTTACAGTTAGCGGCAGTAAGCGGTTACTCTTTGACAGGTGGCCAATTCTGACAACCTATTCTTTAACCAAAGTGAATCCTGTATTTAACTGGCAAGAGACATTTTCTCAACATAAAATTGCGAACTAAATGTTGTAATGGCTTTTGAATAATGACACCATCAGCCTTTAGATTGGTTTCCTTTCAACCTCACTTGTGTAATTATGTCTGTCACCAGACAGGAAATCTCCCAGGGAAATGAAGGCTGACTGGTGATCGAATCCATTTTCTATCTGCTTTCATGTCTCCATTATAGACTAAAATGAAATGTTTTGTCCTGTGATGCTCCCCTAAAGAAAAGAAAAAAGGCGGCAAGAAATCCAGCAGGAAACGCTTTGGAGGGTTGTCTCTTTCCACATTATACCGTGACTCTACGTGAAGTATCTGCTATTTCTAAGCTTTTCCTCAAGACAAACCTTAGACCACCTAAATCCAACCGCGTATCTTTATCTCTTCTTCCTCTTGCTCTGACATCCCGCTTGTTCATTCTGTCTCTGTCTCTTACACTTTCTCACTTCCTAACCTTCTCGCTGCCGGTCCACCTGTCCTCCTTTAATTAAGATAGATATATCAGAGGCGCTCGTGCCAGAGTCCCGCTGCTGCACCTGGCAGAGGTTTGCTGTCGCAGTGTCCCGACCTCTCTGACCTGGTATGCTCTTCGTCTTTTCCATCTTTTCATTTTCGCTTAATTTTCTCAGTTTTTTTTAGCGCTTGTATCTTGCTTTGTCGGAGATATTTTTTTCTAAAAGAAACATGAGCTGTCAACAGTTTTATTTAGTCCAAATGTGATTATAAAGATTTCAAAGCAGCTTGGTGCAGACACCTGCTGGTTCACTTGGCAAAAGGTCGGCAGTCCCACCCACAACTGTTGTGTGTCCTAGCCATGACTTTGTCCGCACAGCCAGGATCTCCGGACCTGGTGGTGGGTTTATTGCCCAGCAAGAGAGCTGATAAGCATGTGTGAAAAGATGATTGGGGTGTGTTTGTGTTTCCCACTTTGTGAGTGTACGAAAGGTAATAGGACACAATAAACAAACCTAAAGAATGACTTTAGGTGTGTTATGGTTGCTGAAACATCAGAACTGCACTGGAACAGGAGGGTAAATACGGAGGAGTAGTGTGTGTGTGTGTGTGTGTGTGTGTGTGTGTGCGCGCGTGTGCGCGTGTGCGTGCGTGTGCGCGCGTGTGTGCGTGAGTGTGTGCTAGGTGGAGACAGAAACAGCAGATACCAAACAGAGGCGGACGAAGAGGAGCACTTCATCGTCTATGTGTCATCACACAGAGACAGAACACCTAGATGTTGGGAGGGAGGAAGGAGCGGAGCATCGCACCTCGATGTGTGAGGGAAGTTGTTATTTTGAGCGAGTCTTCATTGAGATGTGGCTGACTTCTGTCGCTCACGGTTCCGTTGTTGGTGGGGTTGCTGCTGCTGCTGCTGCTGGAATCGGCCTTTGTTCCTCACAGAAGAGAATAATGAGTCGAGATTTTCTGTTTCCTGCTCTTCTTCTGTTCCGTCACTTTGCCGGCTTTTCTCATTTTTTAACTGCACATCCTATTCTGTAACACTGTTTGTGATCAATTTACAAAAAATCTTTTAAAAAGGCGGAATTAAGGCTAGTGAGCTGAGGGCTGTGATGTAAGTCATCAGTGTCTGCCCTTTTTCTCCCGTCTTAGGTAAAGGGTAAGTCCACCCGAATATTCTGCACAAAGTCTCTCCAACAGTTGAGTGTGGGGCAACATCCATAAGATGTATGGCCTCACATCTAAAGTACATAGTGGAATTGAAGTTTTCTATATTATGGGTACACTCATTTAACGATAAACGCAATAAATTAAATCAGGAGTTCTAATGCAGTGTTCAATGACATCATTATAAATGATACCACAACTGTGGAACTGCGGATCACAATGACGTCACTAGATTCAATTTCGCATCACTTCCTTAGAGCTTGCTTGCTGTAAGTCATTTAAAAATATATTACACCTGGCCAGGAACACTGGAACGACCTGGGGCTGCTGAGAGGTCAGTCAAAATGACATCATGGTGAACGGTGCATGACATCGATGTTTTTGGATGAATTGAAACTGTCAGGATAACTTGAGGCAAATTGTTATTGCCAAAAACAATTTGAGATGTTTTGCACTGTGGAAGACGTAAAAAACTTGAGCACCAACATATTGTCGTGCGAAGCAGCAACACCACTACAGTTAACGACAGCAAAGAGATGAAGAGGGAAATTCCCCGGGCTCCCTTAGAAAAAGTTGTTGGGAAGGAGAAAATGTATGGACTTTGGAAAACTGTGACAATTTTTATTTGGATTATGTCAGATGAGCTGTATGGAGCGATTTTTTTCATTTATTTTTAATTATTGTTTTTGTTTTTTTAATGTTTTAAAAGTCCACATCTACGTCAGTTGTTTAGGACAATGCTGTTTTGCTTTGAAGCTCCAGGCATGTTTTGTTGACTATCAAACAGTTTGAACTCTTGAATCTCTTTATCCCTGTCAACTGGGAAACATTAAAATGTCAGCTAGACACAGCCTTTTCCATCTATCTACTGAGTCGATCGCTTAATTATTATTAATAGCTATCTAGCTTGCCTATTGCTAGCGACAATTTTCCTTTCGCCAAATCGATAGTTGCCGCTTAAAATCAAAAGTCTGGTTTCATCTACCACTGTCTGATAATCAAGGAGCCTTTGTTTATAACATTACAAAGAATGTAATTATGTCAATCTGCCATTGTTATCAATGTACACTGCGTTATTTGTCATATAAGACGCTTGACAGACTCAACAAGCAGCCACTGTGGCGCTGTCCTTTAAAACTTGTCTGTCTCATGCTCTTTAGATTCTGTGTCGGATAATCTGCAGCGATGATGGACAGTCCCGTCTCTCTTTGCATACTATGTCAATGAACAGTACATGTTCATGTGTCAAACTGTCGCTCCTCATCATTGTCACCGTGCCCTTGTCTGTCTGCAGTGATCAGATGATAGATGGTGTGTGTGTGTGTGCGTCTCTGTCTACGTACATGTTTACGCTGGTGCCCTCTATGTGTGCATGTGCAGAAGGGAGGAGTATAATGTGTGTGTGTGTGTGTGTGTGTGTGTGAGGTGGCTAGGACATGTTTGTGTGTGTGTGTGTGTGTGTGTGTGTGTGTGAGAGAGAGAGAAAGAGGCCTGAGGACGAGCTCGAGGCGAGAAACCAGACGCTTCAAACTGCTGCTGTCCAGACTACTGTCACTAACCATCCACCGATGCCTTTCTGTGTTAATGTGTGTGTTTTATTCCTTTTTGCTTAATGTAAACCAGTTGAGGTACCAGTTATGTCATCACCATGGCATTATGGCAGTACACATTTATGCCAAACCCTTTTTTTCCAGAGCTGATTCATGGTTACTATTAACAGAGAGGCAAGCTGTCAATAACTGTCAGCATAATATTGCGGCGGCGCTGCAGGCAGATGACTGTCCCGTCCAAAACAAACCACACACGGTGTTTCTTTTTTACAGTTGTGAGGCAACGATGATCCTAATGTCTGCTGTGTTCAATACAGGACTTCTCTGTTTCCATATTTCATAAAGCTAGTACTCCATTAACGTTACGCAATGTTTTCACTTCATATCTATGTACCGATGGATCCGAAAACAACACGAACATTATGTCAGTAAGGTGTGAGGACAAAAGCTTTCAGGTTGCTTTGGTTTCATTTCTAGAAGGCTCTGAACCCATTGGTGTTGATTTGGGTTGAAGTCTGGTGACTATGCAGTCCAGTTTGGGGAACTGAATAAATAAAGATATAAATAAATGGTAAGTAAATAGGCCTTTTAATGTACCATTTTTTAAACATAAATGTGGCCTTTAATTAATTATAAAATGTGGCTTAAATTGATATTTCTGTTTTAATTACATCCACCAGGCAGGTTAGGTTCTACCCTGTGTCCGTTCCTTTGTTGGTTTGTCAGCAGGATTACACAAAAACTATTGAACGCATTTCCACAAAACTTGGATGGGTGTCAGCCCAGAATAGATCCCATAAACTTTTGATGTCAGTCCGGATAAGGGGATGGATCCAGGACTATTATCTCATTTCGACATTTTCATTAATTTCTCAGGGAATAATGCGTGGAGCTTTACGAAGAACATCAGGCGCATTTAGGTGGCAGGTATCCACGAGTGAGTACAAAAGGGAACTGGTGGGCCTCGGGGGAGGAATGTGCTCCACTGAGTGCTATTCTAGTTTGCCTCTGTATCTTCTTTACCAACCTTTCTATTAACCACCCTCTTTATTTGCCTTCTCATTTGGTTTACTATTTTATTTTATTGTTATATTTACTATTATCATTTATTTACATATTTTTGCAAAAAAACAATGAGAAGACAATACATATATACGTTATATACATATATAAATAATTGTAAAATATGATTCGCTTTTTAATTAATTAATACAAATTAAATAAGTAAATATGTAGGGAAATGAATGTAAAAGTAAATAAATACAGAAAGTAATTAAACCAGAAATATCAAATTATGTCACATTTTACCCATGCATTAATGCCTACATTTTTTTAAATGGTGCATTTTGATGGCATATGTAATGCTTTACTGAGTCATGTACATGCCTATATCTTTATTTAGTTTTGATTTTTGCAGGTTAATCCTCCATAGTCCAGAGTACCATTAGGTTTCAAAAGAAATAACTTTGCTAAATTTCCCCTTCTCTCTCCCCTTCTTTTTTAAAGTAACATATATTACCCACTGGTAGAGCACATTAGTTTTTATAAAAGGGAAATTATTGAAATCATTGCAGGCCATCTATCTTGTGATTGGTTGCTGGGATCTGATATAATATGGTACTCATCACTAAAACATGACTCGGTGTGATCGGCTGATAGTCCGATTCATTACAAAGTTGTTGTCCTCATGAATGATTGTACTACTTCAACCTTCAGTGTGTGTATTTTTCATAAACCTCATTCGGGTATGTCTATAATGTAGCATTTGGCCCCATAGTTCATTAAGCCTGAGTTATGTAATCGATTATTAAGTATTTAAACATGCCAACATGTGTGTCTTCGGGTAGTCGGTGTGTGTGTTGTCCGACTGTGTGTGTGTGTGTGTGTGTGTGTGTGTGTGTGTGTGTGTGCGTAATCCTACTCACCCACGGCCTTGAGCGAGGTGTACTTGTTGAAGCCAATTCCCAGGTTGTTGTGGGGATGAGACAGGGCCATGGCAGGACCCAGGGGAGAC
>OMLP01014204.1:0-11231 GCA_900302685.1 Spondyliosoma cantharus
CACTCTTCACACACACCCAACCGCCGCAGCCCCTCCCACACCTCCACCCCCGGGTCTGCCAGCCCATCCAGCACGCCAGGAGGACACACCTGAATTTGACATCGATCGGCCCCGAGTTTCACCTCCCTCTGACCCGTTCGCACTCGCACAACAGGGAGAAAAATAGACTCTAGAGTGTTCAGGCAAACAAGAAATCCCCCAAGAGAAATATAGATGTTGGGTGGAGAAGCTCAAGAGGAGCCACCACGCCATGGCTGCGCATCATCAGCACCATCCGTGCTCTTGTCCATCCGTCTTTCCCTCTGGCCTTAGCTACTGCTTGTATTCCTCAAGTTTCCTTGAAACTGGTGGCCTTGAGAGATGGAGGAAGGAGCAGGAGAAAATGGAGGGGGGGGCAGTGTGAAGATAACATATAATGAGCCCTGTTGTTGGAGGAATAAGAGAACGTGAGACGGAAAGAGTGGTGAAAGAGAACGCTGGAGTAGGAGAAAGAATATAAACCTTAGCAGGATCTCAACCCACCCCCCTCCCTCCACTTCCCAACAGCTGCCGGGTCACTTTACGAACGTCTGGGAGAAAATATGCAGCAGGGTGCTGTTTGAGTGTTACACGATTTTGTCGACAGGGAAGCATGTGGACGTGAATGTGCAAGAAAATATTCGGTATTTGAATATGTGAGATGACTGAAAGTTGTCGGAGATGTTCCTATACAATTTTCACCTTTGCGATACTGATTCTGAATACAGAGTAGTGCCTTAATAATATACACAGAATATATATTAACATTATTGTTATCAACAGCCATGTACAACTAACCTCTTATGGAAATGTTGAAAATGAAGGACTAGAATGGCACTCAGTAGAGTGCATACCTCCACCAAGCCCCAAACAAGCCTAAACGAATAATCCGCTTGATCGGGATCCGCGTCAAATTGTACTCAGTCACAGACGCCAGCCACTTATTCCCTGAGAACTTAAAGAACGTATCTTGCAAGTAAGAAAAAAATGCTGGATCCGTCTCTCTATCTGGATCCGCACCAAAGGTTTATTGGGTCTATTCTGGGTTGAGACCCATCCTCCATCCAAGTTCATGGAAATCTGTTGAGTAGTTTTTGAAACCAACCAACAGACATGGTTAAAACCCCTAACCTCCTTGGTGGAGACAATAGCATACAGTTAAGGGAGGTCATATGTGACAAAGAACACAAATATCAACAAATGTAATGGCTAACATGTGCTTTAAGCTGAAGAGTCCAGTTTCAGGACCAATAAATTATGTAGTACTGAATCACTGCATCACTTGTGTTCTTGCCAGTACCTGATTTTAGGCTGAATATCAGCCATTTTGGTATTGGAAGACTTTATTGGGTTCTGTTAAGCAACTCTTGCATGTCAGCATGGAGGGATCGAAGACAAATGAAAGAAGCGGTCGACACAAGAAGATAAACAGGAATCCGAACGATGCTGGATTTTTGAGTGTGATACCAATAATATTTGAGAGTTCAACATGCCTTAAACCACTCACTCCCAAAACCAAAGAGCAAAGAACCGGGATTTAAAAATTAATCAGAAGGTGAGATCTGTGAAGTCTCTGTTGATTCAGTGTTTTTTAAGGAAGCGAAACATGTAAATCGACTTCATGAAGCACCACAACAGGTTCTCTCAAATTCACCTTCACCAGCATGACCATTTCGATGGTGGGAGGTTGGGCTCATTAATATTGACTGGATAGTCCAAGGCTATGACAGCAAAACATATGAATTCTTCAACCTCCTTGTTACCTGGAGCCAGAGGTGAGTGACAGGCCTAATGTGGAGAAAAGACTGGGCATGATTTAGGTGAAGTTTGGGCGAAGACAAAACACGAGAGCGTCGGCAGCGGGGTCTCATCTCGGTTGTGATCGCAACCAGAGGATGCTAAAAATGTGCTTAGGGCTGCCTCACCCCGACGGAAAGCTAATGAGAACAGAGGAAAATCTATCCGGCAAATTCACCATGATGCCATCGACAGAGGCAGATCACTACCGCGGATTGGGGCCGGGTTGGGTGTAGAGAGAGAGAGAAAAAAATAAAATAAAAGCAGACAAGGCAGTGGTGTCAGGAAAGAATAAGAATTAGGGAGTGAGAAGTGGAGAAAGAGGAGAGCAAGAGATAGAAGGGAGGGGGAAAAAAATTCACAATGATGACACGTAAGTGCAAAGAGCGATTAAGGATTTACTTTCAAAAGGACTCCCATTGATCTTTTTTGATAGACCTGCAATAAATCAAACCGGATTGACTCGCATGAGAACCAAGCCTAATCCTTTAGTCAGATCCAGGAGAACTCCAACCAAACCAGCTGTTAATTTAGGCTTTACAAGATAAAGCGGGAGAAATCCAACCTGATGTACCCTAGGGCAGAGGCTTACATCATCTCTGTAAAGCAATCAACTTATTGCCAGTTTGGAGAGGTAATCAGAGCACATACTGAGAGAGGAGAGGGAGGGAGGGATTGCTGGGTGGAGAGGGGGCGGTGGTGAAAGAGAAAAGGGAGACGAGAGATGGTTGAAGAGATTAGAGAGGGAACAGAGGTCTGAAGAATGTAAGAAAAAAAACAATCCGCTTTATGAATGTTATTTAAAAAAGAAAACTGAAAATTCATTTTTTTTTTTTCTGCATGCTGGCCAAAAACACAAGTCCTCCGACTGAAACAATGAAACTTAACTTCGAGAGAAAAAAAACATGTTTACACAGAGTACATCTCCAATTATCTCCAGAGGGCCGAGATGAAACAGAGACGAGCTAGCTAGCTGCAAACAGTAGCTCTCCAGGCTGACAGCAGGGAGTGGAGGCAGGCTTCAGCTCTCCCCCCGCCGTCCTCCACACCACCCTGTAATTTCCCTGGAGGCCGGCCCAGGCCTCGTCCCCATCCCCAGTGGCCGGTGCCACCTCAGCCGGGTCCTGCCAGCCGCGCTGTGGCTGCTCCATAGCACAACCATAGTAATTAAAATGGTTATTTTTGTTTGGGGGGAACAAGAGGGATTTTTTTTTCCAAGGTCTGGGCGGAAGTATTGCAAGACACCATCCAACCCACACTGAGTAAACCACACTGATGTCTTTTTCAGTTGCTCATTCTGTGTTTCTGTGTACTGTATGTCATCAGTGTACTATGGGGGTTTTAGTTCCTCTTCTCAGCTGGGTGTGTGACACCGCAATGGAGGATGCAGGAGATAAAGCCTGGAAACCACACCAACACCCCCCCTTGTGTGCACACTGGCACAAAGACTCATTAGCTCACCATCTCCCCTGTCTTTAATGTCCTGTTTACAACACTAAACAACCAGATCAGGACTAAAATCCAATCACAGAGCTTTGCAGGGCCCTTCACGTCGGCCTCGCAGGAGAGCTGAGGAGAAGCAGGCCTTGTAGTCTCTGGACTCTGTCCAAGGGAAACCAAACCTCGGGAGTCAAAACAAAACCACACATAAAATCAGAGTTAAAACAGCAGCCTCCATTCAGCCCGTCGTGACCCCACCGGCGCACACACACACATAAAAAACATACACACTCTTCGGCCCGTGCTTCTCTACCGGCTCCTGGTTACACTGCATGCACACAGGGATCACTCCGACTTCAGCCGGGCTCCTCTCACATCGGCAAATTGACTGAGGCTTGGTGACTCGGGTTTTGACACGGGCTCGTTGGTGTGTGGGAATATACACACACACACACACACACACAGGACACATCCATGTAAAGGAGACTGCCACTTAAGCTAGACTCACATCAGCCTGTGCTATCTTTAGCAGCTGGGCTAAACTGTTAAAACCGCAAAACAACTCTCCCCCACCCCTCCCAGTCAGCCTCCCCCCGACTTCAAATAAGACGGCCTGGCTCTTTGGCAGTGGCTGCCCACTGGCACCTCCCTCCACAGCCGCAAGGTCACACGTTTAATTACACAGAAAGTAGTAATCTCACCAGACAGATGGCAAGCAGGCCGCCTCTCAATTACTTTATGCCCAATTGAATCATTACTGATGTTATTTGCTAAATTATGGCACAGGGAAAAATACCACAAAAACTGGATTTGCGCGACAAGTGGGAGGGAGGGGGGAGGGTTACGGGGTCGTGGCACTGTTAGGACAGGGAGGCAGATGTGTCTCTCGCCAAGCAACTGTGACAGAGATCAAAAAGGCGTGAACAACACAAGCGCATGACTGTGTTAGCTTTTGGGAAAAAATTGGAAGTTTAATACCACAGTGATCAGTGCCAGAAAAAACAGACCCTTATTTTTCTCGAAACCAAAACTGGTACAGAACATTGGCCTATGTGGAAACAGTCGGCTCCCGGCAGCCCAGTTGAGGAAACCGCATGACAAGGCCAATTTAAAACGTGAAGAAAGTGTCTGTCTCTTAAAAGAGAGCCAAGGAAAGAGAGTTTAGAGTTTTTTTTTCTTTTCTCTTTAAGACAACCAGTCTGTCGTTGGGGAGCATCCCAGTGGGCTCGACTTCTTTCCTAAACCCCCCACGCCCCCCAAAAAACGGCAAGTGTGATCGGTCTCCTCTCACAGTCCACCCCTGCTGATGCCTCACTCATCGTTTCTCAGCTCCTCCTGCCAATGGCTTCTGTGAACAATTAGAGGTTGACTTTCCCAGCGTCTCAGACCACAGCATCTCAATCTCTGGCCAGGGAGCTCCAACAGTCAAGCTAGCCAGCCAAGAAACAAGATTCTCCTCAAATTCAGGCCTGAATTTTGCTATTTATTCAAACACTGACTGCTAGCGAGGCCTCTCTCAGACTGTTTATGATTTAACACTACCACAGAGCTAAATAACAGCAAATTAACGGCGCTGACTGGCCTCATTATTGTCAGGCATAAAGTGCTTCCAGCGAGATCTTTACTGAATGTGCGAGGCCTACCACTAATGTTAACCCAATTACCAAAGCTTGGTTCTTGGGCATACCAAAAGAGATGAGGCTTTGGATGCATGTTACGACTATAAATCTGGCTGCCTGTTGGGGTAGATACGGGTGTCCATGGATGGGAATCGATAAGATGTGGTCAGATTATTTACTGATTCCCTTACTGAATTGTGATCCATTTTAGTCAAGGTGGCTGCGGCAACTGGATTTGTCTCAACATCTAAAGATGGGTCAAATGAGAGATTATTTGTACAGTTTTTGCTTTCAATCGGGTTTTCATAGCCAAAGAGTCTGCCTGCATGATGCTGATGCTAATCTGAGTGTAAAATATATGTAATTCCTGGCATTTAAAGGTAGGGAAGGGAGAAAGATAGTTGATTGTTGAGTCTCATTCCCAGGTCGTCAAAAATATCAACGCTTTGGCTTCTTATTTGGCCCAAAATTCTGATCCAAAGTGTTTGTATTGTAACAATCAACTAGCTTTTTCCGCCTTCCCTGCCTTTAAGCCAATGTGGTATATAAAGATGTTTCGGCATACTGCCGGTGTTTCCACCCTGACTTGAAACCATCTTTTTAGAGACATGACAACTAGCACTAGCACTGTGGCACCAACAACATTTATGCCTCAGTTTGACTGCCAATGTTTTGCAATGCACAGCTATCAGGAAAACACAACAGGCATCAATAAAAGGAAGCGAGAAGCTGTAAGGCATACGATGGATCCGACAATTAGGAACCAGTTCTCGATTCATGTCCGTACGCGTGCCAAAACTTTATGTCTCATACCAGCAGTAGCCAAATGTATCCCATGTTAAACAAAGCTACATGGTGTAGAGCTGAGGCCAGTGTTCACTTCTAAATTTACTACAGCATAAGAGGAAGAAGATTAACATGTTGGTTCACCAGCTTGAATAACTTTTCAACCAAACCACATAGTATGAAGCTCAAAAACCATTTGTCCTACTGGTGATCGTAACAAGTCTGGCAGCTCGCCACTAACGGGGAACAGTTGTGTTGAGAGGCACGTATGTAAAATGATCTGTGGGAGCATATCGAAAACTTCCATGCGTTTTCCCGAGGAATTGCACTGGCCCACAGACGGCAGTTGTTCTCCCGCGAGGGTGGGCAAGCATCTGGGAAGAAGCGAACAGGCAGGCGGAGCAGGAGAAGAGGATGACTAGATCTGCATATTTACAGGGTTTTCAGATTGCATTCAAAAAGCGATCCCAAAAGGCGAGTCGAGAAAATGAGAAGAAAAGGGTCCGTGGAACTTCCCCTAGAAGGCTCAGAGGGCTTACAGTAATGGCTCCCAGGCACTTCTACAACCCCGCTATCCTGAGAGGACGGGGGAGGTTTCCTGTTCAACTTTAGAGCTGTGACATTGCTCTCTGCCTGGGAGAGAAACTGCTGTTAATGTAGGAAGTACTAGAGACCAGTTGAAGGGGCATTTTTACATGGTGACTTTGTAACCTGATAGGGTGCCATTACTAATACTATGTTGGGTTGTAAAAATTAAAATGAAATTAACACTGAATTTAATTTAATTAAAAAATACTATCAGACTATCAAAGTTTATTTTGCTCTTTATATTCTTCATTAAGCACCAGATACTACATAGTGGACTATTTCTGACACTGAGCGCCATTACATGCCTCTTGCGGTTGCTGGAGCTCACAAGCACATGACAGTTCTCACGTCTGCAGTGATGTAATCATAGCATGAGTGCAGATCCTATCTGTCAAACTTCGAAACATTGCAGATGCAGTGCGTTAACTGCCCATTACACACCATTTGGTGTTGGATTCTCGGCGTGTCGATGAAATAATGAGACAACAGATGAACTGAACTTTGCAAGTTCTGGTTTGCTTACACAGATGGCACTCAAAACATAAGTAACAGTGGGTTAGGAGGAGTTTATTTCAGATCACAATAACAGCTTTGCCTGTAATATTATAAATACAAGCTCGCAGAAAGTATGTATTGAATACCGGGACGCTGCCGAAGGTGCATGCACAGGTGCATACGACACACACACACACAGCATTAAGCCGCATGACTGCAGTGAAGCCTGCTCATTTGATCCCTCAGTGGCAGAGAATTCTAGCTGATGCTGTATCCCAATGGCCCACACTCGACTGTGGGTCCTGCAGTCTTTCCCCAGCTGCCATACGGCAGGCATGGGCGGCAGCGCTGGCACCTGTCTTTGACAAGCCTCAGCATTCACACTGACTCTGGTTTCCTGAGGCCGGCTGCCTGACAGTCAGGTGACAAATGCTAACAAACACTGCCTCAGACACAGACTGCAAATATGCATGCACACGGACAATCCAAAACCTACAGAAGCAAGAGGCGCTTAAGTACGACCCCAACCACTTAAAAAGCATCGGCATCATAGTGAGAGAGGTCTTAGCCTCTCATGTTTCTCTGTCTGATAGCAGACCCTGCCCTGGTTCAGGCTGTGGCTTGGAGCTGTAAACCAAAGCTTACCTCAACGCCTCTCACCCGCCCAGCTATGCTCTAACCACAGTTTTTGCATACCGCTCAGCTTGTGTAACTGTTGAGTGGTTTTGCTCCAGCGAGACAATGGCTGTGTAACAGACTAAGCAGAGCGAAGCCATCTAATGTCAATGAGTTGCGAAGAGTTGATTAACATAAATCTGTCCACGCTACACAAGAAAAACAACCGAAAATAACTAGAAGCATTTAGCAGCTGAGGAGCTCTCATGCTCACAAACTGAAAGGAGCAAAGGTGTGACTGCCTGTGGGAGAGCCAAACACCGCTCCGGCTCAGGTGAGTCGGACATCATGCTGAGGGCTTAGAGTACCCACAGTAAACACCGTCATCCACACTATAATTATAACTCAATTTGAAACTCGCCTGAGTTCAGAGAGAGTATCAAAGTCAATCTGGGTCAGAGTGAATTCTAACACCATCAACATTAACAGAAACCCTGCGGCAACATTAAGCTTGCACTTTAGGGGGGTCTACAGTTGTGAGACACTTCAATTCAGTGCTTTTTAAGACCATTTAAAGATAACTTTAACCACATTAAATACTGACTTTATGGAAAATTCTGCAGATAATTACTGTACAGAGGTAAGTGGTAATATGAGGTCCCATGCAGAGGTAGGTCTTGTGTGGGAAGATGGTTATTAGAGTGAGTTAGGTTGATCTACAATTTGACAACAGGTAGGTGCAAGTATACACTATAAAGAAAGTATTTGGAAAGTTGAAAGATTTGTAACAGCAAAATGTGGACTTTGACGTAGAAGAGCTTGATTCATTTTGGACAAAAACAATTAAAACGATGGATGAATGAAATTAGACAAAATGTTTGGCAATTTATGCATCAAAAATGCAACTTTAAAGCTATTAAAGAGCTGTATACACCTGTTTTATATGCATCATCGCTCTGCACTCACTCCTCATTACATGAAAATCAAAATGTTTTTACAGACACTACTTGATAGATTGACTCGAGAAAACCAGATATCGAGTTACCGGTCTGCTCTCTTAGGGCATTTAATTGCCATGAACGGTCACAGTGGAGCCACAACTGCTGCACATAGAAAAAAAACAGTCATTTAACTTGCAGGGAGTGGGGAAGACGACAGGACCTGATTGAGCTCTCGGCATGGCAAAGCATGCTGGTACTCACTCCGCCGCCCAGTGGACCACAGCCACGTTTCCCCACCTCATTTGCAAAGCAATCCTGCTTCCCTCCCACTCAGTGCACTCAGTGCATCTTTTTGTCATTTCCATGTCCAGGCTCCATTTGTTTTGTCCGCTGAGACGGCACGAGGGGGAGGAGGAACGGAGGGAAGGAACCAGGTCTCAAGGAGACTGCTCTGCAACCAAAGAGCATCTTCACATGAGGACCCCCTCCAAAAAAAAAAAAAAAAAAAAAAAAAAAATACACATGCACCCAACCCACTGAGCCAACACACACTCACCTCTCCCCCGCCTGACTAATGTGCCCTGACACTCGTACATCACCCGTAAATTGGCCAAATGAATTAACCACGGCCCCTGCTTAGCTTTACGGGCTTTAAATGGATTTTCTCCTCTCCAGGTCTGCCCAATAATTGCATTTATCCATCTTGTTGAAGCCAGGTTTACACACTCGCGAAGATCATGCCAATCCCCGGATACATTTTCCGCTCTGGTGGCAAGAGCGTGAGAGATTTGTCATCGGATCATAACAGGTAATTCAAACAACAATTAGCTCGACGACTACGCCGTATGTCAATGTCTGGCTCCTTGTTGAACAGGACCTTCTATCTCTTCATCTGTCCATACATCTCTTCTTGTTGCCCTTCCCTTATGCCTCGGTGTGATGAATTGAGTCTTGCAATACTTTTTATCTCTCATCCGAGCCTCCAAGTTAAAGCAGCAAACACCCACAGTAGGGGAAGAAAGTAACGGCTATCGGTCTTTCACTGTTTCATTGTTCACAAACACACATTCAGATGGAGAGCAGAGGCCGGGTGAAGGCATGGCTGTGAACACGGGCATCAGTGGGGGTCATCTGCACACTTGTGAATGTTTGAACAGAAGTGCATTAGACACTGGGGGGGCCCAAAGGACAATTCAGCTATGTAAACATGCAGCAACTTCCTTCCCTCAGCTCCTCCAGGCCTGCACTGAGACAAGCCACTGTTTAAACAGCACACACAGCATTCCTGTGCCTGGGCCCCGGCCAGCTGCTGCATCCTCACTGCAGGCCTGCCTGCCTGCCTGCCTGAGCAGAGACAGATACAGGCCTTACAACAGCAAGGGTCATCCACAACGGACAAAAGGGCTTTTATAGACATGCAAAACTGGACTCATCTAGTAGAAATGCTCTTGAGCTCTGCGCTCGCCACTTAAATGCTGATTGCCAGAGTCCACGCTGACCTCCCACGGCGGAGAGATTAGCTGAGGACTAAAATCATCACGTCGCTAAAGGGGCCCATCCTGAAATCTTGGCCACTCGACGCCACCTGTAATGACGAAGCTGGAAATTTATCTTTATTGATATTTCAAATATGCAAAGTGTGGTGGCCAATAAAGATAGAGGAGGCAGTAAAGAGGAGATAAAGAGCGTCCTGGTTCTAAAGGGCACTGTGACGTGCATCACATGACACAAAGGCCACCCCCGCTCCGCGATGCCACCGTTCGCTTCTTAACTTTCATTATGACTGAACAGGTTTCGGATTCACGTATTGATATCTGAAATTGACCTTTGACTTGCCATGCCGGGAGATAGTAAATGATTACTTTTATTATATTCGGTAATCTGCCAGTTGTTTTCATCATTAATCGAATAATATTTGATTCATAAGGTGTCAAAAAATTGTGATAAATGCTGCAAATATTCACAATTAAGAAGCGGGAACCAGAAAATGTTTGGCATCATTGATTAAAAAAGCTAATGAAAAATAGTCGGCCACTAATTTCCTTTCGACCGACCGATCGATACATAACTGACTGCTGCAGCACAATCTGAGAATACATTCGTAACGCTCAAAAATGTTCAGGTAATCATGTTTGTTACACAAATCAGCATCACCTCGACAATTTCACTCCCACTCAAAGATAATATTATGTTAAGGTGTTCAGCACAAGCCAAGTTTGACCGTATGCTGTATATATAATCCAGACATCTGCAAAGTTAACAGTGCAGTATCGCCTTACTTGTTTATCCACGAAAGACAAACTTTGGAATTTTGTGGTGTTAATTTTGGACTTTGACACCAGTCGCTTCACTTAAGTAACTTCCAAACCAAATAAGAAATTCAATCTCGCCTTCAACGGTTTTGAAAATGGACTGGCCACAAGGGAACCTGAAGGAATAATACTTATGTGTCCAATTTAGGGTCAAGACCCATCATTAAAGAAACCAGGATGTAGACAAGTATGTAAACGGGAGCATGTGCAGCACAAATCTGCATTAAAAAAACATCAGCAGGTTTTATTAGGAAGCCTAAAATCATAACTTCCTCCGCCGCCAACGACGGTGAACTGCGGTTCATTGTTTCAATCTAACAGTAATGACAAGAGGTGACGGGATTGCATTGTTTTCTGTTTGTCTTCCAGTTCATTTGGTGCTTCTGTCTGTCCGTCAGCTCGTCCCTCCGGGGCTGGACGGCGAAGGCCACTCATCTCACCTCGGGACAGTTGTCCAAACAAGACACTCCATTCACTCTGACCCCCAGAGGGAGGGAGGCCATCGACAATTCACTCAGCGCCGTGAGTCAATTTGTTCACTTTTGGAATTGACCCTGAACACTGCTGACACCGGCCTCTCACTGGAGAGGAAGGAATACGTGATGCTGAGGACGGCGGGG
>OMLP01014205.1:0-13326 GCA_900302685.1 Spondyliosoma cantharus
TTAATTAATCTACATATTTTGTTATTAAGGCCTGAAAACAAACGCACGTACTGCCCTTTTCTGACTTTGAGCCCCTGCCCCTCTATAATCATGTGCACGTCCCTGCGACAGGTGAACTGTTCCCCTTGCCATATCTTTTGAACACAAAGTAGTCTAAAAAGAATGAGGAGAAGATCAAATCAAATTTGATTTTAGTGGGACGGGACAGGAATCTTTTTTTACTCTGGCCCGGGATTGGGACGGGACAAGATTTTTTCTGTGGGAGTGGGACAGGACAGTAGTGAAAATCCACTCCCGTGTCACCCTCTACTTTTGGTAGACAGGCATCTTTTTTTTTTTTTTCCACCAGCAGATGTCAGGAATGTCAAACATATCCCTGTTGTCTTTTTTTGTGCATGTTGACAGAGACTTTGGCTTCCTAATGGAAAAGTGAGGCACACAGATCCCAAATACACAAAAAAAAGATTGAACAATAATGACATACACAGTGCAAACACAGAGTTTCTCTTTATGTATGAGTTTGCTTATTGCTTACGAATGTCTCTACGTTACGCCAGTTGTTCCAGCTAATTTGCTCATTAACATCAATTAGGATATTTATGCTACATTCTAAAATGTTGTAAATCATCAAGATGGAGCATCAACACCTTTTCTCCCAGTGACGATTTTATAATAAGAGAACGTGCCTCTATCATTGTAAGATGTCTTTTTGCTCTTTTACATTTAAAGTACATCTTCTTTGTTTTTACACCCTTTATCGCGACATATGAGAAATTAAATGCGGCTAAATGAAGGTTATGAGGCAGAAGTTGCTCTGTACCTCATATGTATTATGTCCATGCTGTGATGAGAACTAAAACTCAGATGTTGTAGAGTGCCCCTTCTTTGTTATTCTATAATCATTCACTGCAAAAACGTAGCGTCAAAGCAATTTCACAGTGTGCTCACGTCATTACATAACCGTTGATCATTATGTTCATTGCAATGCCAAAAAGTAGGCCGTATATAGATGCACTGGACGATTTTCATAATCAATTAATTGTTTGTCCTTTTGAAATGTCAAAACCTAAGTGAAAGTTACATTGGCAAATTGCTAGTTTTGTATGACTTGCTGTCCAAAATCCAAAGATTTTCCACTTAGTGTTTTAAAACGGAGAAAAGCAGCACATGATCACATTTAAGACGCTGTTTGGCAAGTTTAAACAAAAATGAATGAGTCCAACAATGAATCGATTACCAAGATAGTTGCAGATAATTCGTCAGTCAATCCACAATCGATCGATCTCCTAATCATTTCAGCTGTAGTGCTTATGTCCAACACGTTGTACACGTTGAGTACAAAGTAAAATGAATTCTGCACATTAATTTCCTCAGGCATCCAACAGCAGTGCATGGAATCCACGCTGCGATCCTCTGCCTACCTGTTTAGTCGCGGAGCATTTCCTTATCAGGCTTCGGGTGTTTTCAAAGATAGAGATCACACAGGAGTCGACAGGGAGCAACATTAATCCGGGGATTAGTGATTATTATGACAAGGACCAAAATAGGAGAACCGGCAGCCAGTCAGATGTGTAACTGAGGGCTTCCGATTTCACAAGGCAGTAAATGCACATTTCAGGTGATCAACGCAAAGACGGGACAAGTCACAAGCAGACACGGTGTTCGTTAATACCTGAAGTATTATTCAATAATTATTGATGATAATGGATAATACAGCAGTGAATGGAGAACTCACACAATATTCTATGTTTGTCTATTGAGAAAAAAACAAAAACGGCTCCTGTATTTCACCTGACTTGCTGCCAGACACCTCGTTAAAGCGTTGGATGTACTGATGAACGATGGAGAAATCTGTGTGAAAAGAAAAATACCCTCAGTTAGACGTACATGAGTGAACGCTGAATGGCTGTCATCAAGTGGTATATATACAGCACGTATCCAACAGAAGCTGTTTGTTATTATTTGCATGTTATGTCATCAAGTGTTTTTCTTAGAAATGCTGAGGATTATCTGAGCCAGGCATTAATATTACCCTTCGCTTTTTAAGTTAGAGGACGACAGAGAAGGAGAGAGTGAAGTGAAATTGAGTGAAAGACTTAAATAAACAGTGGGTGGAGGAGAGGCTGAAGTGAAGACCCAGCCAGGCATAATGTGGAAAAAGGAAAGCTCATGGAGGCCTGAATAAACAAGCGCAGAGAGGGTCGCAGCTAAGGGCAAGATGCGGGCAACCTTAATCCGAGGTTGTTTTCGTCTCTTCCTCAGTTTATCGCTGAAGCCTGAGAGAGAGGACCTTTAGTCAGCTGGCTGTTGAAGTGCCTGTCAGCCGGGCGAACTCCAGCTCGCACAGTTTTCATGAATTTTAACAAGGATAAAGTAGAGAGGAGATGCTGTTTATCTTGTGGTTGTAGTGGATGTTTTCACGGTGCATTGTCTTCCATGGATGCAGCTTGAAATGTTGTGTTCTAATGGTTCCAATTGAAGGTTTCCGTGAAGCTGCAGTAAGGGACTTTTGGCCACTTAGGGGCAGCATAAATGAGTTGTGAACATTTTAGGTCGATGAATCAAACTTTCTGCAGTAATGGAGAAACACTATCATTCAGGTTTATGTTCTGATGAATTTAACCCTCCTGTTGTTTTCCTGTTCTGTATACACCCCTTGTCAAGGGGTCCGGGTCAAAAATGACCCACCCTCAATGAAGATCTAAAATAAAGCAATTTCATTTCATTTTAAATGCCAAATCTATTTTGCACGAAGAAACAACCCGTCATTCATCAGAAACTGTGTGAATATCAGAGTTGTTGTGTTTTACAGTGCAGACTGCGTTCATTCAGTGGACACCACTCGTTTTAGTAGTAGTAGATTTTTATCATTATTATTTCTAAAGGTACTGCAAAGGTGGTAAACAATATATATATATATATTTTTTTTTTATCAAGAGATGGTACTTGTATAGCCCAAGAAAGTATCACAAATGTGCAGAAAGCTTCCAATAATAGTCAAATGTGAACAACATAAACCAACAAGGTGATCTGAGAGGGCGACCACGAGCACTACAGGAGGACAAGCAGTTGCTTCACCCACTGGTCCCAGAGCTGTGTTCTGCAGCACAGAGAGAACTGAGAACTGTCACCTGCAGCACGTTTACACTCTGAATGTAGAAGTGTTAGTAAAGAGGGCCTTGATGGTTGTGTCTGAAACTGTTAGAACTTTTGAAAGTTGTGGTCGTGGAAAGGTGACAGTGCACCTGAATGAGAAGGTTTGTGTGTGTGTGTGTGTTGGTGTGTGTGTTTTGTAGTCTGTAACTGACTCTGTGACTGTGATTTTAACTGCCGAGTCAAAAATGACCCAAGTGGTGTACAGCCTCCATGGAAATATGAATAAAGGCAGTATTTCCCCTTTTCTAATGTTAGCGTCATTTTAGGCAAAGTCTTATTAACTCTAATTTCAAGTTGAAAAACTGTTTTCACTGCTGTTAAACGCAGTTTCAGGTCCTTTTCAACCCGAAGACAACAGGAGGGTTAAGTGTTGTTTTTTCAGGTTTTAAAGGCTCCATTACAGTCAAGTGATTAAATTTTCTAAACTTACCGGTCCCTTACCAATACTTGCCTATATCCACTTAGTCGTTATACACACATTCTTGATGGTTATTTATCAAAAATGTATCAAAAGTACCAACATTCAACCCGACAATATTGCATATATAGCCTAAAAATATCATACTATTGTTTTAAGGCCATTAGACATTGGCCCTAAGATACAATAACCAATGTTTTAACAGTATATGACGGATGGTTTTTAACAGATTTTCTTTTTAGGTCAGTCTTGCTTAAATAGCAACAATCGTTAAAACTGTGTTTTGTTGGAGCACTTTCATTACCAAAAAAACAGAGAACAATTACAAAGATAGTAGCCAGGAATGAATCGCATGATAACAATACATATAAAAGCACCAGACTTTCATTTTCCCATTTAAAGGAGAGTGATATTCCTCCAGTTTCTCGGTGAAGTATTGTTGAAGCCTGATCATCACTCACTCTGCGGATACACCAGAACACTTCATGTTTCAAAGTGTTTTAGAGCGGCTGTCTTGATGTACAATCTGTCAGCGTATACAACGCAGAGTGCTTTTTTTCTTTAACTCTCTAAATTGTTTGTCGACTCCTGCAATATGTTATGTTTTGGCAGGATTAGTGGGAGCTCATTTTCCACCAATTTTGATGATGGATGAACATGCACACAGTTTTTGTGTATATGAAACAATAATGAAACTAGTTTGTTGATGTCGAAGGCTAACGTAGACTTTTCATTACAGATTAGCACCCCAGAGTAAGTGTTATAAAATGATGTTGTCAGTGTTATCTTTGCTTTTCTTGTCCACATTTTTACATGTGAAATGAATTTTCATGCATGTAGTAAATTAAGTATTTTTTTCTTTTGCAAGTTTGACTTTTTGGCTTCAAGCTGTTGCAGTTTGTATCATCCTTTTCTCAAATTCATATCCAAGCTTGTAAGAAAATACAGGAATGTTTCCTCCTACAGTCTAATGAAGAAATGTAACACAAATTGATTACACTGCACACTCCATGATACAGTCTAATGTTAATCTCTGTAAAAGTCTAATTGGTCATTTCAAAAACTACCGCTGACAGCTTGCCTCAATCTGCTGTGTTTACCACTTTATTACCACTTAGCTATTATTTTAATCAGTGCAATGAAACAGGAATAAGCAGCGGAAAATAAAATAAGAAATTCAAAGAGAAGGGAAGGATTGCTGTACTGTACTTCGTCTGCTGGGCGCGGAACCCTCAGTCTTGGCTCTTTTCCACATCTTGGCGAGTTTACTGTGAAAACGGTGACCTGCAAATAAAATGGGAACATAACCATTTGTATTACCAGTGATACTGTAAGACCAGACATCAGTGTTCCTTTGCATTTACACTCCTCTTGCTGGACAGCATTTTTTGGAAAAAGAATAGTGCTCACATTTTCCAGATCATAAAGAATAGCCGAGTATAACACAACAGTATGAATAGTACTCTATTAGGGTTGTCACGATACTTGTATCTTGCATAATTACACCTGATATATTTCGCAATGCTACAGCAAAGAGAAAAAAAAAAGTCATATGCACACAATAGGGTATTTTTTTAAATTTTCTTTATTACAACCTGCACAGAGCACTGAAAAAAGTCACTGAACACCTACCAACACATAATGTTAATATCTCTGCCCCACTGGGTTACAAATCTGATTCATTAGTTTTTTGGAACAGATTTGGTATTTTGATACCATCATGTCATAGAAAAAGTACTGAAGTATCGATACCACTGACAATCTTATGGTCTATAAAGTAATGTATAAAACAATGCTTAATTTAATAGAGTTGAACTATTCTTCCTGCCAAGGAGGACTGCAGAGCTTCTTTCAGAGGGGCCACTTGCTAAGATATTTTCCACAGCACCTCCAGGCTGCTGAACATAAATACTGTATGTTAACAAGTACTGCACTGGCAAAGTCCTGTCCTAATTCTACAGGTACTTGCACGAATATAGAATTAATCTTAAGTCAAGTAGCTGTGTCAGCGTCTCAAAGGTTAATTAAATAGTGTTTTTCAACACCAGGGTTATAGAATGAATTGAAACTACTTTAAAAGACAATGCATATTGAGTTTTGTGTGTTACTTTCAGTTTTTATGTATGCCTTTGACAGATACCTTCTAAACAACCCATTACTTAATATTTAAATAATGTAATTGCCTTACAGTACACAGACCTATTCTGTGCATGTGCATCAAAGGTCGTATTAATCATAAAACATAAATCAGGTTCACTGTATCAAATTGTTTCAATCTCACGATCCCTTGAGGTTAATATGTGGAACGAGGTCAAAAGGTCAGCCTATTCCGTTGATTGTGGCTTGATGCTTCGTAAATACTGTTTGCCTGATGCACAGTGGGTAGCACATTTACTGTACGTGAGAAGTGTGGATTAAACAAGTTCCCACAGTTCACAAGCTTCAGTGAAAAAAAGCTTTGTTGAAATCTGTTTGTATGCTCTCTGAAGTTAATATTGGATGCCTTTTATGAATCTCTTATAAAGAGATGGTAGCAGTTGCTTGTTGTGTAACACAAAAAAATATTAGTGAAGTTTTTCCCTGACAGAAAGTTTATTCACACTGGTTAGATCTGAGGGCTTACAAACATTAAGACCGTGGTCGCTGAGAGGCCAAGTCATACTGAGTGCAGGACTAACACTGATGATGCTCGACTCCCAAGCTATAGTTAGCTGTGACCCTGTGTTAACTTCAGATGGTTACACAAAGCCCGACCACTCTCAGATCTCCATTCTCAGAAGCAAAAAATGCTCCGAATTTGATGCTTTCAATAAATCAGTGTACGCTCTTTAAAGTACAATGACTAACCCAACAAACGGAGAAAGACTGCGGGAGCGTTAAGATACCACAATGAATCTGTGCATATTCAAAGTGACAAGGAAAACTGCGTCGGATGACAAACTGGCGTTGGTGTTATCATGGATTGAAAATAAAAGGCAATAAAAGGCTGAAGACAGAAAAAAGATCTTTCATACATCACCATGCCTACAGTACAGAACCAAACAAAGAGTGAAAACAACTCTTTGATCCGGTCTCCCTTCATGTAGAGACCTTGGATTCCTCTCAAGAGCATCCTGTAAAACTCTTGATGCTGTTCTACCTCTTATCATTTCATAAACTGTAATCCACCTGGATATCATAAAAAAATAAAAAAAGCTGGCGCTGATCCGTGGTCAGAATGCACCCTTGGTCAAACACTACAAAACAAACAGAGAAGAAGAGTGGTTTACCTGTCTACCGCTCTGCCCTGACTCCCACTGAGTCTCTGAGGCTGGTTTATAGATGTTGTATAAACCCCGCTGCCTGCTGGGTTTCACTGGATATTAAATCCTCTGGGGAAAACACGCTTGATTCTGCTGCCTGGCAAGCTCGTGCCTTGACAGTGGCTGTCAAGGAGAGGCTTCTTCTTCTATTTAGGCAGATGGATGCTCAAAGCGGGTGGGTTATTATTAAGGGGGAGCGGTGTGGGTGGTGGTGGTGGTGGTGGTGGGGGGCACAGGATGAGGTAAAGAGGGATGAATAGCCTGAGGGAGAGGGAAGGGCTACCAATGACAAGTTAGTGGCGAAGTTTGTCTCTCGCCGCAGTAATTACCGATGACAGCGTGCTCATCTTTCACAGAGCAGCTGCTGACAAGAAAATGATTGGTGAGTTAATTTTGTTTGTGTGGTATCTGATTCTTACAGATGCCACATTACAGATAAGGTACACGTTGAACTGTCAGAGGGGAAAGGATGAGAGTGCAGTTTGGAAAGTGCCGCTTTCAGTTCCCATTAAGTGGATTCGTGATTGCTGAAAATACAGGCAAATGTCTACGTATAAAAAAATAAATAAATACAGAGTAGAGTTTGAGTTGTAACCCCAGACTGAATTACGGTGATTTAATTGTGACCTTGGGTGGTGGTTAGCAGGTAACTTGGCACAAAGGAGGCACTTCTATTGAATCGGACCACGAAACTGGAAGTCGCACTCTATTGACCTATAACGTGGCACAATGTTGACACAAACTCACAGTTTGGTTTTGAATTGAACGCCACCGTCGCTATTGAAGATCATAAGCTGTAAACAAGACACTAAACCCCCTTCGTCTGCCGTGTTCTTCTTGTATTACAATATGTTGCATAATCAAGGTTGTGGCATTCATGTGGTGTAATCTCTTCTGCTTCGAGGCAGTTGTGACTTTGGAAAGAGAAGATCAACTGAGGAGCAAGGCTTGAGTGGTGTGAAGGTCAAGTATCAGAATGTTCATCACAGTCATCACATAGCAGTTCAAGCTGTATGTGTGTTATTCCATTAAAATATGCACCACTTATAATGGACGATACAATAGAGACATTAAACGGATGTCACTATAGAAGCGATAAACATCTACAGCTGACTTTTACACGCTTTGTTTTTGCAGTTGCTGCTCCAATTTCCATATGGGAGGTGACTATATTTAATTCCTGTTATGTTCTCTCCATGGAAACCTGTTTGTTTTTTTGCCACATTAGCAGCATGGCTCTAAAAAAAGGCAATGCCGCTCGGTCTGTTGGTCCAACACTTTGGTTCAAAGGAACAACTACTGATTGGATTGCCGTTTAGTGTGATAAACGCATCCGTGGTCCTGAGAAAGCATGTCACCATTGCTAACATGACACCTAGCATAACCACATTAGCATGCCAGTACAAGCAGTCTGCTGGAAAGCACAGTCAAGCCTAACAGCTGACTAATGAAGAGCCTGACAAGTGGAGTCTGAGATTTCCTAAAATGGCTATTGTACAGTGGAGAAACCCTTTTAATTCTGGTCACTCATACCTTTGCCATTCGTCCAACTATTTAGTTTCCTGGTGCCTAAATCGCTTTAGAATTCTGATCCCCCAGTTTAGTATTACACCAGCTTTTAAACTTGATGGGACAAACATGTTTCAATAGTGCATAGGCCTACAGTGTTTTCCCGAGAACATTCTGATTTTGAACAAAACACATGTGACACTTCAACCCAATCTGCTTCCCTGAAATGGCACACCACGGAAAGTTACGGATTGTATAATAAATGAAAATGCAGGCTTCTGATTGCGTCTGTCTCGACAGGACATTCATAGAATCTGCCACCCCAAGGTCCAAATGGTGCCAGTGTCCTGTTATGCTTGTCCTTCCACGTGCAGTACCTCTAATGCATCTCAATAGGCTCTTGAGTAGGCCTGAGCCCACATAAACCACCAGGATTAGGAATTAAACCCCCTCAGCCTACCCTCCTTATATTGATGAAATGTCATGCCGCATAGCTTTCATTCCAGTCATGGGGAACCACAGAGAACCGCCGCCAAGGTGCTAACTAGACAGCCAGCCTGCCTTTCTGTGGCATGCATGGCTCTTCTAAAGGGAAACCTCAACAGCACATCAACTGAAGCCTTGTCACTCATTCTACAACAAGGAGAGAAGACATTCTTAATTGGGCTTCAAACGGTGCACTCGCAGTAAATGCTGGCTATTAAATGAGCAGAAATAACGTTTCCAACAAGCTTTTTTGAACACTGGTACCGGTGTTTGTTGGAAGAATTTCCACAGTATAAGAATTGAACAATAGTCCATAACCATGATGTAATCTCGTCAATATGTAGCAGGTCACTAGAGTTTTAAAAAAGGAAATCAAAGATGGAATATGGAACAGTATGGACAGTTGTTGCCTGTCGCTATAACTGCCAGGAAAACGTCAGATTATACGTCAGAAAGTGAGGAAGGAAGTCAGCAAATGTGACTAAATGTAACATGAATCAAACTTTATTAGTTGCCTATAAATGTTTTAGTCATGTCTGATAGATTTTCCTGACAGTGATGGTTATTTTACAATGAAAAAACAACTCCCAGTGGTACTTCACCACATCTTTAAACTGTGTCTTCTGCTTTCGTTGTTTTGATTGAGAGACCCCCAGCACCACAAATTACACACTGAAGGTTTAAAACACATTTCCATGCGTACAGTTAAATCAAACCTTTCTTTCAAATGTGCCATAAGTGAAATCTGAAGTGCCAGTTCCATAATATAAGTTTTCTTGTTGTTCCACAATGGAGTGCTCAGGCTTTTTCAGATATTTTTGGGCTTGCCAAAAAGAAAAAATTCAGAGAGTTTAACAAAAAAGGAATAACTTCTTGATCAAAGATTAACTTCATAATACAACACTCATTCCAAAAACTTTGGGCCGTTGTGTACAAGGTGAATAAAACAGAATTTGATAACTTATTTATCCTTAATAAATGCTTATTCTGATTTTGATACCATCAACACGCATCTGTTTGGACCGGTTACCAATAAACAAGTGATAACAGGTGATTGTATCATGATTGGACGCTAAAAGGGCATCCTCCAAAGGCTCAGCCTTTACAGGCAAAGGATGAGCAAGTCCACCACTTTGTGAAACGAGATTGTATAAAGGAAATTACTACCTCGGCTGGGGAACAGTTTGACGGTAAC
Source organism: Spondyliosoma cantharus (assembly GCA_900302685.1). Lineage (NCBI taxonomy): Eukaryota > Metazoa > Chordata > Actinopteri > Spariformes > Sparidae > Spondyliosoma > Spondyliosoma cantharus. The sequence continues at coordinate 10,067 of OMLP01014205.1, forward strand.
ACATTTTATCTGCGAATGATTGCATTTGGTTTTTATTGATGTTTTACGCAGCATCCTGACTTGCTTGGAAACCAGGGTATGGACATAGTAAGATGTCAGCATCGATGGACATATGGAATGGACAACATCGAACATAAAGGAGAAAGACCTTTACACAACCTTTACAAGTTCCTCTTTTTACTATCGAGACACATTTAAACTTTGAATTGCTGATGAACATTAATAATGGGCGTAACAAATGTGGAGGAGATTTCTCATATTGTCTGTAGCATGCATGGATTTAATACAGGCAGTTTGGACTTTATGGATAAGGAGCGATATAAAAAGATCCAGGCAAGCTGCCAGAACCTCAGCCATTACCTTTATGCTAATATTCAATAGACTTACATGCCTCTAGCTGAAATAGTGACAGGCTATTTTTAATGACTTTTTTGGAATTGGGTGAGAATAAGGCTTTCTTAATAGATTTTTGCAGAATATATATTCGTAAGTAATCTAATTGCAGCCAGAAACCAACGTACATTTCAGCCAGACGGAGGATGTTCTCATTTTGATGATAGGTTGAGCATTACGAAGCTCTTTAAGAGTAAAGGCCTTCTCCAATAGCTGATAGCTGATATTTCTGAGAGGAGCTTAGATATATCTATACTTAAAGCTAGGGTCTGTAATGTTGTTCTGAAACACATTTTGTTATACTGGTTGAAATGGTCCTTCTATCCTGAGAGTAGTCAATACATTATGTATTCAGAAAAAGGAACGAAAATAATCAGACCTCTGTGGCAGTGGCAAGACTGAGAAAAAGCTGACTTTTGATGGGAATGAATGAGAAGGTGGAGGGGCACACTGAGCAGCGGTAGTAGCGGGTAAAGTGTACAGTATATGCTGCAGTTGTCTTTGAATAAACGGGACGGCTCCCCGAAAGACCGCAAAGCTCCCTGGCATTATTTTACCGACCAACGAACACGTGAAAGGGGGTTCACCCCAAAGGTAATCATAACTTCGGCCCAGGAGAGGATCATCTCCCCTGTGCTTCCCAACCACGGTCCGGGAGCTGAACAGGAATGGTGTAACACTTGTAACAGCTCACCCCGCTAAAAAGGCAAGGCAAAGAAAGCCTGAGGCAGAAAAGGCTGCGACGAGAAACTCTCTGGATAAAGAAAGACTGCCAGATGCGCGTTCAAGTTTGTGGGGGGCGTGGCATTGGACGGAGCATTGACGGGATGGCCGTGGGGGGGGAACTTAGAGAAGGTGCCACTTTCAAATCTTGATAGCTCTCCAGGATTGTAGACCCTAGCTTTAAGATACATCTGTGATATCCAGTGAGTAAAGGTTTTGGTAAAATTGGTTTAAGGTGAGTTTTATTCTTTACTGCAATGTCAGTGAGTTGAGGGCTCTAAAGCATTGATATTTGCTTTCTCATTGTTCAATTTGATTTTTAAGAAAGCTCATGGCTTCAAAACTGGATAATAATGAGCAGAATCAGTTGGCTTTTTAATAGTACCTATGTTTTTAAGGATGTGGTTGCTTGTATTTAATCTCCAGCCACTGTTTCAATAATAAGATCTTCTCACACCACATTACGCTTTATACTCTATATACTGTCAACCTTTACATCATTGCTATGGGGCATGTCTACTCAAAGGTCTGTAATTGCTATGATACATCAGTTGCCTCTCAAATGGCTGCTGGAATGCTGATCGACCACTCGTGCCTATAAATCACGGTGAACGCGTGGCAGAATGTGCGGCAGAAAGCGATGAAGGTGCTGTGATTGTGACATTCGCATTTATTGTACCGCCATCTCCTCCAACATGGGTATTGCCATACGAATGGTATATTGCTCATTTCTAAGGCGGTTTCTAAGAAAGGCGACGGGGTCAAACGCGTACCAATATATTCTGGTTCCTTCAATTCTGGGCTTCGGATCAGAGCAGCCCAGGCATCTTTGCGCAGTAATGAAAAGCTATTTTTGATGAGATTACTTGCAATCAGAGGTGATCTGGTGTCCATGACTGAAAAGGCCAAACAAATGGTGCTTTGATTTGAAAGGCTTATGCAGTTGAAAATGGGACATTGGTGTGGGTCCGGCTTGATACACACTCATATTTGAGGAATGATGCATCGGTCATGAATCTCTAATATGTAATCCTAGTGTTTATTTATTATTTCAATCCTGTCTCTGTCCGATTGTTTTGAATCTAGATAACGGAGATAAATTGTTGCCTCGCTCTGGTGAGTGACACATCTGGGTCCAGGCGTTAGCATTACGACGTGTTTTGGAGTCACAAGCAACAACAGGACCAGTACTGACACATCGTTCTCCTCCAACCCACCACTCGCTCTTGAATTTTCAAAGGTCTTCTAGCTCTGGCGTCTGGTTTGGACTTTCGCCATAGTGTTTAGTCAGTTACATTGTCGTCTTCTTCCTCGTCTTTTGTTATCGTGTCTTCTTTACCTTCTGGTTTTTGTTCCACTTACATAATTACAGTGTTGTATCAGAACAGTTATACTCTTGCCCATTGACATATGCTCCTTCCAGTGTGTGACATGGCGTATTCTTGGTGTGACGGCATGCACTGAACTGTGACGTCGGCACCATGACGGTTCGGGGCTAACACTCGTGCTGCTACACCCCTACTGCACGCTCACTCCGTCCGAGATGCTCTATTGTTATTCCCGACCACACACGGCATTAAACTTGTGCTCTTACTTCATTTGAATGAAATCATTAACAACTTGTCAGTCAGCCTTTTGCAGTCAACCTGTGCCGCCTGCAGCGCTGCTTTAAACGGTCACACTGCTTATGTGAATAAACTACTAATTACTGTCACATCATTTACATACAAAATGTTATACATAACCACAGATAAATGGCTGAGTATAAACACAGGACATAGATTAACAAAACAAAATAGAATTGTGTTTCCTGCTCCTGATTTCAGTCTTCACGTGTACTGATTTCTTCGCATTCAAGTTGGCTCATTTAACTTGAGAGATGTACTGTACGAGATAAATCAGACAGAAAACTGATATGACTTAAAAGTCAATTGGCAAGAAAAAAGGCCTCCGTTTCTCTGAGAGAGGACTCTTCCCTGCCGTGCATTCTAAATCCTCATCACATCTTCCTGGTGGCCCAACTCCATCCTCATTACTCACAGCTCCAAAGGCTCCAAGCTTGATTAATTCTCCTCACTGACAAATAATCTGTGCGCTTTGAACGCCTCAGACTCTGATTGTTGTTCACATGCTCCCCCCCCCCC
>OMLP01014205.1:16755-33865 GCA_900302685.1 Spondyliosoma cantharus
CCATTTAAATAGCTACTTAAGTAATAGGATGAAAAGGCTAAATATAGGATTCTTGTTCCATCTCTCAGGAAATATTGCGCTCCCCCGCTCAAAGATCGGGATGGTTTCCCCACAACAACAAAAAAGAAACAGCAGAGTTTAATCTTTTTTTTGTGTGTGTAATGGCTGTGGGTGAGCACTCGTATGGCAGTTTGAGTTGTGATCAAACCGGTGAAATTGTTGTGGGTAATATCTGGTGTCTGGCCTCTGTGGCTCCCTATCTCTCAGAGAATCCCGGGTCCATCAACCAACAGAACACGCTTCAGCAAGACCATGGTACTTAACCATCCACTTAACAAGATGGCACAGCAGCAGCAATTTAAAAAAAAAAAAAAAAAAAGGGCTGAGAGTGTCTATCAGTCTTTGAACTACTGCTTAACTGCATTGCAGCAGAAGACCCACTTAATACAGAAGATGGCAGATAAGCCAACTGAAACTCCGAGCCCGTAAGTTGAACTCCTCACAGCGCTGCTATTAGAGGATCCGTGCTGTAGCCGCGGTTGCAGGAATATGCACTGCCTTAATATTTGCATAAAAAAAGATTGAATTTTTTTAGCTGATCTGTCAAATTGAATCTTCTGTGTGTAAAAACATGCGACAAAGCGTTTATTGGTTGTGCATTTAACTCATTTGTTGTTTGTCCATTGTTGAATGAATCCCTGAATGAATGTGTGAAAATAATTGGGGTACCTGCACTGCTCCATCCCCACCAATCATGTGCTTTACAGACCTCATCTGAAATGTCCGAGTAAAGGTCAGAATGTAGTAATGAGGGGGACTGCAAATTGATTTTTTTGCGAATCAATTTCTTCACCTATCGCCCGGGAGAGCGGCCGTCACTCTCCTTATTGTATTCCGCCGTCTTCCCTTTCATCTTGCAGTATGGTTTTTCATGTGTTTTTGAACTGTAGAATCATTTAGCTTGACACTGACTTTTAGAAGTATGGCACTCAGTACAGCACCTCTCCTCATGTCAATCATGACAAATGTAGGTCACATTTAAAAAAAAAAAAAAAAAAAAAAATGGAGCTGACACAGGCGTTCCTTCTCACGACAACCCCTGACATCCGTATCCTCTTCACTCATCTGTTTCTCACCTGGCAAAAAAACAAACCCAAACCGAAGAACCTGTCAGGAAAGAGACACTATCACCACTTTTCCCCTGCTCATCTGTTCCTGTCGCGGGTCACCAGGACTAGACCGATCTAACACTTTGTAATCAAGCGGTCACCCTTTATCATCTCCAACTGACAGCTTTAAGTAGCCATAAATAAGCGTGGGCCAAGCTCCTCATTTGTCATGTGAGGCCCTGCTCGCTGTATATCTCCCCCGTTAGGGACCATAGCTCTTCTTTACAGCTCCCGCCTTAAGTAGGCGATGCTGGGGAATGACGGCAACAAATAATCCTGTGATAATAATGGGCCCTTTTTGCTCCTCAATGATGATGAAAGAAAACCTCCTCATAAAAAAATACCTTTTTAAGCTTTCATTTTATTAAACAACAGGGCCTCCATTAGCCGCACAGAATTTATTTGACGTCAGGCTGCGGTGGGGGAACTTCCAGCCCGACAGGAAAGAAGCCATAACTACATTTAATGTGTCGCCCTGTACGTTTTTTGCTGGAGAAAATGAGTATGAGTAAAAAAAAGATTCCATTCTCATTATTTTTCTGGCTGCAAGGTTTCAAATTCAGGAAGTTGAAGGTTGTATCATTATCACACAAATCACTGCCCATATCCCCAACTTCAAACATCTGGCAGCTTTTGAATAAGTAAAATGACTTTGTAGAAAATTTGGTGTCTCACCAGCAACGGACGACAGCATATACTTGACTTAATAGTAATTGAAGTAATATGTGCATGATCTATGGACATATTAGGTTAAATTAATGATCCATAGTTTGCACTATATATCTACATTATCATCCGTTGTCTGTGTGACATATAGTAAAGGCACCAGACCTTGTGCACGATCTGTGAGGCAGACTGAGATTCACGGCGCCTCCACAGTCGTTCATCTTAAAAAAAACAAAAAAAAAACGTGTCGTCCGGCGCTTAGAAAATTCATTTGTGGAACCCATTTTTAAATGTTGTGTTGCAAAATCACATACAAGAGTTACATTGACTGTTGAGTTCCACTCTCATTCGTCATCCCACCTATTATATATGAGACGCAGACACACTGTGATGAATCGCTGGAGTGAATTGCGTGGAAAAAAGGTAATTGTAATCTTCACACTGTGGCTGGCTGGCTGGCTTGCTGACTGATGGTGTCATATTATGTGCATTAAAGGAATATGTATAACAAGTAGCTTGGCTATGAAATTGGGAAATCTTTAATTTGTATCTCACTCACACGGGTGGAACCAGTCAGATGACACACTATATATAGGCGTGGGGAAGATTCTTTAAAATGACATGATGATCATTATTTTATTTCTGCATGGGGCACATGGGGCTCACCAGGTAGAGCAGGTAAATACAGTCTGATTCAGAAGTGGATTTAAGTTAGCCCATGAGTGAGAATCACATTTAAATCATTTTTTGATAGACTAGATTAGATTAGATAGGCTGTATTTATCCCACAACGAGGGCATTCACTTGTTACAACAGCTCAAGATGCAACAAGTACAGGAAAAAGAATCGGACAAACATGCATAAAGTTAAATAGGAAATAAATAGACAACAATAAGATATTTAGAGAAAAGAGTTGAAGGTGATTGTTCAGGTAGTGCTAAGATGTACATCTCCAGCTGTAGGTTTTTTTGCTGCCCCCTAACAAAACATCACTGTGTGTCTCCGGTTGTTGATAGACTTCTTGATCAATAGTCATTACTCAACGACTGCTGCAGTGGTACAGTTGATTGTGTGTGCTGCAGATGCTGTGCGACACATTTGTTCTTGGTCACATACAGTGAAATAAAGAAAAAACAACCTGAGACAATCCTGCTGTTCAGCACGTGCCACACCTGCCAGGTGGATGAATTAACTTGATAAAGGAAGACTGCTCAGTTACACCAAATTTAACAATTTTGTGCTCAATTGTATAAAAAAGACTTTTATGAGCACAAAAAAAGTCCTGTTATGAAGATTTTGTACCTCAACTGGAGCAAAAACAACAAGTGCTGCATATATTATTATTATTATTATTTTCGTGGAGTGTGGCAGCACACAAACATAGATTTTTGGCATTTGCGATTCAGAATCACAATTTTCATGTGATGTTTCATGTTTTTCCTCCACCCGTAGCTTTTTTTCCTTTCCTTTTTTTTTTTTTGACTCGCATGATAACACAGCGTGGTCCAAGATAAGACATTTGCTCGCATTTATCATGCAACTACAAAAGGCAAGAAAAAGGGGAAGGGAAAAGGAAAAGAAAAATGTCACTTCGTCTCACAAGCACCCTCAGGGCGTTTGCAACTCCTCACTTCCGTTTTTTTCATCATAGCCTGCAAGACTGCAGAAATTGTGCCTGATTGAGCCTGCAGAAACCCACGCCGCTCCTGCATCGACCCTAGAAATACTGTAGGGAAGACATCATACAAAATGCATACGTTATGCATCACACATGCAGTGTAATTGTCGCCAGAGAGCACCATTTGATTCATGGGTAAAGTGGGTATGCACAAGCACCAAACGGCATGAACTGGTGCTTCTGCTTTGTTTCTGTTCTTGTGAAATAAATGAATGAACGTCATTCATTCCTCAGCAAAATATTTTTTACTCTAAAGCTTTTTTAGGTTACAGTTCAATGTCTCTCCCGCAGACAACTGTTTACATGTATAAAAGTCGAGCTGCTTTAAAGGCAATAGTATTATAAACCTGTCTGAGATTACAAACGCAGGTTGGCTTATCAGAGTCCTGAGTCTTCACTACATTCAAATCTCATAACGCAGTGAGGTTATCGCTGGTCTTTGAAATGCAAATGCTCGAACGGCAGAGCATTTTATGACTCTTGTCCATCAGGAGCAAAGAAAGAAGTACTTTTTTTATTATAGAGCCACAAACTCAGTAGAGGTTTATGTGAAGTGGATGAATGTTTGAATGACATGTCAGACAGACGAGTTTTGTCACCGTATTTTAACAATTTTCTTTGTTATTATTAATTGACTGAAGTTATAATTACCTTCCCCTTGTTGACTTTACTGTCTCTACCGCTGCCTCTCTGCTCTGCTGGAGAGGCTGCAGCGTGATGATAAATTACGACAAAACATTGAAAATACCGACAAAGGAACCGTTAACACCGGAGCGTTTCGATACTTACTTAATACTAAGCCCCAGGGTCTGTTTAATATCAGGTTTCGGTAGCCATCAATACACAACTGTAACACTAATCAGGTTGTTTTCATGCCTAATCTAACCATAACGTGAGTGATGCAGGATCAAAAAATATTTCATTCCTGATTTCATATGTTCATGCTCGTCTAATTTTGTCATTGATCTGTCAAATTTATCACATACACGCTTAATGTCTTAAACCCGAACATAGTTAATAATATAATCCTGTACATTAGACTGAACTGAATGCAGTTGAGGACGTAGAGAGCGATATTTTCCAGGGGCCATCATCGTGTTCGAGTGGTTTGCATGTGGATTTCACGAGACAGTAGTAATCATCGGAGGTGACTCCTCCAGATTACCTCTTGTTATAAAACAATTTATGAAGTGGATGGGTGCCCAGGTCTTAGCCCCCATTAGACACCGTCTTTGGCATGCTCTGCTGATCGCAAATTATAGAAAAGGACCCACAAGTTTGTGTTCTCTGGATATCTCTGAACTCGAAGACCTATTGGAAGAAAGCATTTCAAGCTCGACAAGGATAAGACATAAAGAAATACGCATATACTAAGATAAAAATAGATAATTCAAATGTGGACCTTAATGGACCACACAGGTGCAACCTGCACACAGAGCAGAGCAGTTGATTAACAGTATGTGCCTGGTTCTGTATATCCGTCTGTTACCGCATATAGATAACACTGACAACGTGCACAAAGCATTCCCTGGCTGTGATTACTCTGTTCCCGCGGGGGCTTTTTGTTTTTGACCCACACAGATCGAGATGCCTTTATAACCGCACAGACAGGCAGAGGAGTGTGGAAGTAAATGAGACTGGATAAGTTGAGTGGGTGAACTGTGATCTTCAATATCTTGACAAGAGGAGAGTCTCATAACGGAAAGTTTCCCAGGAAGTCTTTCACACCCAATATCAAACTTTTGAGACAACAAACACCCAAGTTTTGAAAGAAGTCACCTACGAGGGTTTAACAAAGTGCAACTGTTACTGTTAATGTTGCTTTTTACATATTTGGTGTGAGAGGTGAGAGGCCCCTCCCCTTAAGAGCTGGAGCATCAGTCGACAAATTGACAAAGCCCTCTAGAAGTTGTAGTTATTATGATGGGAAGAAAGGAGGATGTTATTGACTTCTGAGGGAGAAAGTCTGCACATGAGAAACACAATCAATAAATCTTTATTAAACATCTGGTACGTTTACATGCACACGAGCATCCTGGTAATAATCGTCAGGTTTCTGAAGTATCTGGAGAGCAGTTCAATGTGGTCAATGTAAAACTCATATCCTGGTTTCTGAAACCTGGATACTGTTTTCTAACCAGGTTTCTTAATCCTGAATGTATATATCAAAACCAGGATGCCAATGTGGGGCTGTGGCTCAGGGGTAGAGCCAACGTCTTGTTATGGGAAGTGTGCTGGTTCAGTTACCCCGGTCTGCATGTCCAAGTGTCCTTGGGCAAGATACTGAACCCCCAAACTGCTCCTGATGTGCTGGTCGGCACCTTGTGTGGCAGCCACCGCCATCAGTGTGTAAGTTGCTTTGGACAAAAGTGTCTGCTAAATGTGCATAAAAGAGCTTACTGTTAGCAAAGTTTTAAAAATACAACTTAAATTCTTGATTCTTTTAAAAAGTTCACATCTGAAATTCTTACATGTCATTTTTGTCGGTGTCACGATTTTGTGTCAGTTTTCGATCATCAGAGTCAAAAGCAGGAATGGCGAGTCGCCCAGCTGCAACTACGTGCAGCTGAAGAGAGAGGAGAAAAAAAAATGAACGCTTCAGAGACAACATGGCAAACTTACCGGTAGACTGCAGCTGCGTTTCCAAACAATTATCCCGTGTGCATCGCATGAAAACAATAAACTGACAGCATCAGAGGTGTTTATTTTCCTTTTTCAGCAATTTGTTTGGAAGGAGTGTTTACTTTGGGGAGACGTCCTTTCAACACAGATGTAGTTCATCTCTAGGATGGATGATACAAATAATCCTCATCACAAATACTTGCTCTATCGTCAGAGGGTAGCAGAGGAAGCTTAGTGTTTGGCTTTAAAACAACCACGCCCACAAAGCAGGATCTTTTTTTTTCCAAAAAACATGGTCCACGAGTTACTGTTTAACTTTGCTCAGAGACAGTGAACGAGTTTGTTAGTGAACTGTGACAATATTATAGAAACTGCGACTCGGTGACTCATCGTGAGGTTCAAAAGTGACTTCATCTAATAGACGGTGCACTGAATGTTTGGAGTGGAGGTTAAATGAATTCTGATTGTTATTTACTGACCATCAGACGAAAGCGGCCCATCTGCGAGTCAGCTGATTCCATCCTTCAAAAATAATATCAGCGGAAATTGCATGCTGCTGCTGTCAGTCAGTCAGTGAGAGCGGCGGGGGAATGTGTTCTGTGGACTCCCTGTCATTTAAAGTGGATGCTTCCTCTGCAGCCCATTTACCTCTCGTCTTGGCGTGATTGGTTCGAATGCAGACATTGTTTTCAGCGCAATCAGTTGCGTAGGTGCGTATTTGTGCTGTCAAACTTAACATATTTTGTTTGCATCGTGCTGTAACAAACACCATGTTGTCATGATTATGTTGCCAATGCCGATACGAAGGTGTTTTCTGTCTTGGAAACGGATTTGAATTGATTGGGCAATGGTGATAGTCTTCTCAGATTATTGATCAGTAGTCTAAGACAATAGTGTTCGTCCTGCAGTTCAGTGTGTTCTTAACTATTATTGTCTCAGGGTGAGCTTTAATTTACTTTACTCACCTGATGAGTCTCCTGTGGTTCCCTCCACAATTAGTGAAACCGCTTTGGCTCAATCTTCCAGTAGATCAGCGCTGAAAAAATATCGAGTGAGAGATCAATAAAGATGATCTGTGATTTCTTTTTATTTTTTTCTCATCTTTTCTCCATAACAACTGCATGAAGGAAATGCTTTAACCCTTTACCGGGCACTCAGATGTTTTAGATATACACCTTTTTAGAAAATGTTTTTATTTCAATAAGAAAAACACATATAGACTTAAAGGAACATTTATTTTTAACATTTTTTTATGGAACATTAATAACACACACATCTATACAACAATACAACATAAATAACTAATAGAATTATATATATATATATATCTATCCAGTCATTTATGCCACATAACGGCACCATTTTGGATGTCCATGGAAGTGACCATATATAGTTCCTTGGTCGATAAAGGGGTAAAACTGCAATAAGGTGAGATGATATGATATGAATCAATATTTGCACTTTGCGTCCATGATATTGGATCGTTGATAATTGAAATCGTTGTACCGACCCAGATCGATGGATCGTTAGACCGCTTGTAGAAAGGTGACCTCCCCATTCTTTATCCCTCCTGGGAAGCTCAGAATGGTCAATTGATCGTCCAGCTGGTGGGAATGTGCATCGATAAGCAGAGCACCAGACCAGTTTGATTAATTCAACAACTTAGAGAGGGAGTGGGAGGCGATTCTGAGGCGTGGACCATGCAATTGGAAATGCATGTTTCTTTTGAAGGAATTCCATTGTGGACTGTTTGACTCATCGTCAGCAGCAGCAGCAGCAGCAGCAGCTCACTATACATAGCAGTGTGGTTTCCCTTATATTACACGTGCAGATCCTTCAGCCTTATTCATTAAGGAACAATAGAATTGTGTATTTTAGGATGTATATTCTCATATTCTCATGAGCACCAGGACACAATTATTTATTTTTATAAGTTTTGCTCGTCTGCTTTGAAAATGCAATTAACAGCCTTTTGACAGCGTAATTGTGATCGGAGATGTCATCAGCCACAACGCTAATTGATTGATTAAAAAAATGATTCATTAGTTGACTGAGCTCTCTTGACGTCACCTAACATGTCTGATGTGCACTGAAGTTGTTCAACTCAACTTATTTCAAACCCCGACTGTGTTTGAAGAAAGCAAATCCACCCTAACGTGACAATGCAGCTGCTGGTCCGGTAGCCTTTCATTGATGCATACATCTTGTTATCAAGAGGGATCTCTGCTGAGTCTCATGTGTAAATGTAGTTGATGAGATATCTTATTGTTAATTTTCAAACATAGGATATCGTGTTTTTTTTTTTTGCCAGGTAACTTGCAGTGCAGAATCATAGACCGAGGGAATGTTTAAACACAGCATGTTGTCCCAGTGTTCAGCAGCCGTACCTGGAGAAACTGCATCGTGGGATGAAAAGATCTACAGATTTTTCTACCCACTAAACAACACAGAATAAAATAAGCATCCAAATGATGTTACATAGGTATGACTCACATTTTCTGGACTGTTAGCCCCTGCTCCTCTGATCTTACTGAGGGTGGGAATGTATTACATTTTTCATTAATCAGTCCATGGTGTAGGCTCAGTTGATCCACTCCCAAAACTGAATCTGACATGATTAGATACATTTGGGGTGCATGAATTTAATTAATAACTACTTTCATTGAATTAAACTGAGCTATGTAACTACCTGGAAATGTTGGTTACTACGGGAGAAAGTCACCTCCAATGTGTTTTCCTTTCATGCATGAGAGGACACACTATCATTACCTTGCTCTTTGGACAAGTATTTTCAGGTTATTTGAAAAATTGTGACTTCATGAATAATAATCTAGTAATGACATTTTAAATGAACATCTCTTCAGTGAAGTTTGCTCTCTTAGTGAACATGTCATCATTTCACAGCTTCTACATGTATTTGAGCCACTGAATGTGTTCTTGATGCCAAAAAATGAGCCAAGGCAATGTGGCAATAAATGTGGCGTAAACAAAGAAGCTCCGGACAAGAGAGCCACGTTCAAGTCGTGTCCTGAAGTCCTATCTCAAAGCAGTTGTAGGTTGTACAGTATGTAGGACTAATTTGTCTTTCTATGTGTGTTTTTTTGTATGTTTTGGGCCATTTTATGACTTAAAATTGAGGTCTACCTCTGCTATAAAACTGTGTGAAACTGTGATTCCAAGTATTAGTATAATCACTTGCTAGCTTTTCAGTCATGATCCTTGTCACCCTTATCTGTTAGTAGCATTGAGAGTTTTCACTACTTTGCAAAACCATTATAGTGGTAGAATATATAGCTTCATTGCATAGCCTTGAAAATTAGACAAGCTATTTAGACCAAAATATCCCATAGAGACATGTAGAATATGACTTGATTGTATGTAAGTTGATGCGATTACTTTTGATGACAAGAGAAGCAGACGGAGGAAATTGCAACACAATTCGAAGTAATTTTATCACCATTGAAAATATGTTTGTACCTGAGAAACCATAAAGCTGCTTTTGATGTTGAGACTGAGAAAAAAAACAACAGGGCCGAGGGGGTTCTCTTAACATCACAGGCGTCCCGCTGTTAAATCGACGTGTTTTTTATGTTTATCTGTGGGCAGATCAGCATCACTGTGGTAGATTTCGCTACGATAAATGTGCTTAGGGACACATTTTGCCAGGATGACACCCACAAACACAGACTCACATGGTGAAAACATAACCAGCCGACGCTGTCATGGCTGGTAATCAGACAAGGCGAATACTACATATACTGCAAGACTGATGGGGGGAGGAAACTAGGAGCAGGTGAGCAGGTAGGTGGGGAAGGTGGCATGCTAACACTTTAAACTAATGTGGCGAACATTATTAACATTATGTCTGCCTAAGGATAGTCATTGTTAGCATGCTGATGTTAGCATTTAGCTCAAAGGACCAGAATGTGCAGCCTCACAGAGCTGCTAGCATGGCTGTGGACTTGTGTCTTTATGTCATGTCATTTATAAATATTTGACGTCGCTCGGGTGTCTCACTTTTTTTTTTAATAAACTTTATCCCGTAAAACACAGGGTTAATGGTAAATTTAACCGTTATGGCTAAAAGTGCCGCAGAAGAATCATTGCATGAAAACAGTTTTCATTTCTCCATTTTCAGTTTGAAAGCAAATATTCTCTCCTCGGGGGTCGGACAAGACAGCGCTGCCTGTCAGAACGCGGTAATGTAGAGAATAAACGCTGAGGAGTGGAGAGACCTGCAGTCAGTCAAGTCAGCGATTAGCTGCTGCTGGACTGTGAAGCCCTGGAGGCCTTACAAAGCAAATACACCTGAGAAGGAAAGCCATAGTCTGTCTGTAACACTTTGAAAGGGCAATGTAACAAGGTCAAAATGAAGAAAAGCCCTGTGCAAGATCTCAGCAAGAGAGCCCAGAGAGATGCAAAGTTTTCTTTCAGTTTTAACCGCTGTGACCTTCCAGGACCCCGGCCTTGAATCTTCTTTCTGAACATTGAGGTGCAAGGCTGAACGTGGTTATTTCTTCAAAACAAAATTATGCAACAATAGCATTTATATTAATGTGACATCCAGAGAGCACTGCAGATGTCCTGAAATATTGATTACCGGAGAGTTTTGTGTTCAGCATTTATTTAGAGCTGAGCGAATAATACGCAACCACTTGTTCGGATGGGAATCGTCGAGAGCAGATGTGAGAGGCAAATAATTTATTCTCACTAACTGATCTTGTGAGTACTGCGCTTCAAATATTAAAAAAAATACGCTAAAAATGTTTTTCCTCTTCCTCAGTGCTTTGTTATACTGTGTAACACAAATGCACAGGACAAACATGCTTTTTATAGTTAAGAGAAACACATTTACAATGTATTGTTATTTCAGTATCTTAATAAGCAAATTGAACTGTATACCCAACTATTATATACCTCCACTCTACATTTTTTTTTTATGTAATTTTAGGTGTGTATTTAGTATACGATTCTGGCAGCGCCTATTGATTTTATATGCTCCGGATTGACAAATAAAGATTTTGACCGCAGTTCCATAAAGAGAGCGTTGTGAAAATGACAAATAGTTAAAAAGTCCTAAAGCAAAAAAACAAAAAAACAAAATGTTAATGACAGGTTTATGTTCATGTTTGTCCCAGTGAACGAGGGTTAGCCCAGATACTGATGCAGCATTGTTTCAGAGCATTAGCCGGGCTGGAATATTCGTCAAACAGTAAAATTCAGGTTAATCGTTACTTTGCGGATCATAATGAGCTCTGTGAGCCTAATGACGGTGAAGCTTTTGCTCTTTTTCTCTCTATTAAAGGCTGAACTGTTGTTGTCATAACAACAGGTCCGTGTGTATCATAAACAGTATATCATTGTATATTTCTAGTTTGAAAATGAGACATTGGCGCATTGAGGCAGCTATATTTAGATACATTTGATACTTATACTATACAATCTGCTTTGTGTGAAGAAAAAAATACAAATGTTTCTCCATAATGGTGAGCAGAGAATGTTTGTTTCTGTAAGCCCCGGTTTTGTGGTACTGTATGTCACCTTTTAAACTTTGATTTGCAAAGTTCACAAAATGTGCAATCTACTGCAAAAACATCCAAAGTCAATACAATCGTATTCAACACTTTTCACATTTTCAAGTTCATGCTACATAACATGCTGTCAGGGGTTATGAAAAGTGAGTAGTGATCCATTTTCTGAGTTGTTTTCTCTATTTGTTTTTGGAAAATAACACGCCTCCATTAAAATGGGATATAGATAGATAGATAACTTTATTTATCCCTGAGTGGAAATTAGGTCGAGGGGAAATTAGGTAATCTATTATTATATATATATATATAATATTCGGTATCGAGCCAATTGCATGGAAACCTCACATTTGCTTTTTCTAAATAGGAGAAATGTACAGAAACCTTGAGCTGATGGCTTGATAGTTAAAACGAAATGTCACGGCATGGATGCGCAACCGTTTTATTGGGCTGCTGAAGTGATTTTAAGGGAGGAGAGGGAAAAAAGCTGCATTGTTCGCTCAGGCCAGAAGAATTTGGGTCCGGAGAGACAGTTTTTCATCCTGTCTGGGGGCACTGTGCGCCAGCAGGTTCATAATAGCTCCGCTTAATGAGGGCTGTGATATACCTCCACCACTTTATTGGCAGGACTTGGATTCTTTCCCTGTGCATGAAGCCATTATTCACTATAAAAGAAGCCCCTGGCTTCCAAACAAGCCTAATGCACTGCGTCTGTGAGGACAGAGAAAAAATGCAACAACTATATGAAAATGGCGCACAACCCGGTGAGATTGATGGGTTAAGTGCTGAGCGGCTCACTCTAATATCAAATCTGTGACCGCAAACAAGGATCCAAAGTAACCTTTCTATGCTGGATATATAAGGATATATGCTGTAAACATATTCCATGGCCATGCCACCAAAGTGGCATATCCTTTTTTTTAAGTTAAGGTTTAGTTTCTTAAAATTTAGAGCCAAACCTGAGCTCATAAAAGATGATTAGTAAACCAAGATAACTTGTTATCAAGCATGCAGAATGATGATGAGAAATTAATATTTTACAGATTATCGTGTGCCAAGATTAGGATCGCCCAAATTAGCTACGTTAAGCAAAGGTATGCGTCTGTTTTCTGCTGATCCTACAGTTGGTTTGTTTTGCTTGTCTGTTGAGCCTCAGGTGGCACGTGTGTCTTCATTTCCTGCCGTGCCGTCTTCAGCCCCAGGTGGGAGTTCTCTCTCGTGTGTCATTGTGGGTTGTATTTCATTTTTTTTTTGCGACATGTGGCGAGATATTCTCATCTTTCTCATCTTTCCTGGAGTTCGGGGCAATGGAAAGGCTTTGTAAACACACACTAATCCACCGCCGGCTACACAATGGACTCCAAAGCTTCCTTCATCCCTCGCACAACAACGACGATAAACATGATTTTTTCTTCGGAGACGAGACGAGGCCTTCTGGAAAAAGGACTGGAATCTGCACTGTTTAGTTTTTTGCTTTCGTTTTCTATTAAGTAAATCAGTGTTAATCAAAACCCCGACCCCGAAGTGCAGGTGTGCAGGTGTGCAGGTGCTGTTGCTGGAGAGAACTTGTTTTACATTAATTCTCACTGTTTCCTTTTCAAGTGAGACATTAAAATGCCGTGTGATTTACCATTGTCGTCATCCCTGCTTTATCCGGGGGACTGAAGGGGCTTCAAACTAGCTGCTGGCTGACGTAGTAAAGCGATATAGACATTAGCTTTTATTACAAGAGATACATAATATGGTACATTAGGTTTACCACAGGAAACCCTTTTCACACGGCCAAAAAATGGGATGACCGACAATGAAAATGCAGAGATAAACTTCACTAGTCTATTTAGGCGTTTAGATCTAATAGTACAAATAAAAATAGTCATGAATCGATATGTAAAGGGCTTCTATGAACTTCATTCAGTTTAATTTTTTCAGCTCTTCTCTCGACATTCTTTATTGAAAAGGCTTTTATTATGTCTCATTTCCTGTGCGTGTAGTGTTATGTTGCCATGAGAAATGATTTGTCCCGCTTTTGATAAGTGTTTAAAAATATCAGATTGCGGCTTATTAGCATGAAATTGGAAGATATAATCACATCTGTTTCTCAAGATTTTGCTTTTGTCACTGTGCGTACTTTCAGCACACAGTCGCCACACATACTCTGTGGCAGATTGCGTCATGCTGAGGGAGCATCGGAATATTGCCACCTCCTCCCTCTCACTGGTGAAGCCTGAGGAGATGGTTACTATTTTCAGATATGTCCCATAAACAAACTATAAATGGATGGTTTATCACGTAACTGTAGGTTTCTTTGTCAGCAGAGTTTTCCCTAAAATGTTGTCAGGCCTTGTGGAAAGTGTCTTCTGACAGGCATGGGTCTTTTTTTGAGAAGTACCTGGTGCAGGCTAGGGACCGTCTCATGCCAGAATTAAAGTGGAGCCCGAGACACTTTACCTGTACTGTAATACCCAAGATAGCTTGGGGCACAACTTCTGGTTTGCATGTGAATTAAGATGAAACAGTCTTTTCCATGGTGACAGGATGCTAATCCTCTTTCTTAGATTGATTGGTATGGCGTATCATGCATTCATTAAGATCTGTGTTACTTTATCAAATGAATGCTACGGAGACCATGACTATTTGTTAGTCCACCTAGCTAAGGCTTATACATCCAGTGCAGCAGTTATAAAGATACTGTGTTACTGACTTAAGCTAGTTACACCGAGTACCATAAATGATAGATCATCGTCATCATCATTCTGTCATGATAGCACCGTCTAAATGAAATGAAATGAAGATAAATACATTTTTGCATTCTCCCCAAAAAACGGTCCTGTTCGACTACTGATTCTTACAGCCTGGGTTCACCGGACACATTTCAACAGCAGGAAAATAAATTCAACTAAATAATATAATTTTACACTTCACAGAAAGGCGTTGGAAAAAAAAAAAAAATCTCTTTTAATTGTGTCATCTACTTCATGGGCACTGTAGTCAAAAAAATAAGGCTTTGATGAAACGGGCAACACAGGATTGCTACCATGTTGTGTCCCGTCTCTTTTCAGATCAGTGCTCTTGAAGGAGAGAACATAAACTAATTAAATGAGGCCCTCGCTTTTTTGCAGCACAGACTGCATGTTGATTCATGACACGCCATTCTTCTGGTCGTTCAAAGAAAAACCTCCAGGGCTTTCTGGTTGTCAGTCTCAGCCAGGCTGTCAAGCTTCGTCGCTGTAGCCTTTTTCTGAGGTATGTATATTTAGGAATAATTACACAAGTGCAGCCATTTCCTATTAGAAATGTAAAACAGATACATTTAAGATACATATGGAAACATAAGAATAACAGCATGGTTTACCATGTTCCTGGCGAAGAAGTCTCTTTCACAGTCCAGTTGACACTGGAGCTGTCGATGTGAAGGCAGAGAGCTGTGAGAAACTTCAGTTGATCAAAGTCAGAGGCCTGCTCTTTCACTACCTCAAACTGTGACGTCTACAAATTGAATGGAGCTTTAAAGAGCAATCTTTTTCATTAAGTGCAAGGTTTTTTCATCATACAATTAACGTGCAAGAATTTTTATCAAACATTATTTTGCTTCTGCACCTAGCCTTGACATACCCTGAGAAATATGCACATTGAAATGGGCTCACTCTTTTAGAAAGCCCTCTCATCTACAGCAGCAGTTTTACATTTCCAGTGGGGTTATCTTCCATCCTCTCCTGAGCTTGTATTTATGTGGGCCTTTTACAAGTGGCTTAACAGTACAAAATAATCACAACATTAAAATCGGCTAACGGCTCCCATTTTTCAAGTTTGTACTGTTTGTTTGAGTACTTCAGTACCTTTGTGTGAAAGCCGGTCCAAATCGGGGCTTGGTTAATATCTCCATCCCACTCATGGTGTTTCCGTCTCTCCTCTGCTCAAATGTTTAGACTTTTCAGCCATACTCCCAGCTCGCTGGTGGCTCCTCATCTGATTTGTTGAAGGGTCTTGATTGTGACAGGTACCTAAAATATTGAAGGAACAGAGGAATAGTCCATCGACAAAGTGGTGTTTAGTTATTCATTCAAAGTCAACATACCTGTTCCTTAATAGCCCCAAAAACTGACATCTCCCTTTTGGAATAACTTTGGAAGCGATGTCAGGTTGTGCAGGACGTCTGCCTGAAGGTGGATGGCAACCACAAATTTGTACTTGGCACAGTCAGTTGGGCCCCTGCTACAGGGTCCTTCTTCTCTGCCAGTACAGCTGCCATATTCCTCCAAAGAGTTGAAATGGCTGTATCCTAGAACAGCCACCTTGTGTCAAACAAAGAACACAGATTCTAAGTTTCCAAAAGTACAGTGGAAGATGATATAAAAAAGAAAATGCTGAAAATGGATTTCAGGTTGTTCACACTTTGGACAGAGGGAAGCTGGTCTTGCAGGAGTGTTTTCCTGAAGGGGGCTTTGTCTGCGGCATCCTCACACGCCGGGGCAAGGCGGCGTGCAGACTTGAGATGGGGCCAGGAGTCTGTCAGGTGTTTGGCAACGCTGCCCTGGTGTTCTTAAAGATACAGATTGCATTAAGCTCAGTACTTGGCTCTGCTTAAAACCAATCGTATTTACTTCTTTCCTGTCATGGCAGCAGCACCTTCCCTTCTGTCCCTAAAACAAATGTCTGCTGGTAGCACTTTGGTTGCAGTGACCTCACAGATGGCCTCTGTGACGGTGCCAGTCTCCCCATTGCTGACTGGCACCATGTCAAATAACTTTATTCTGTACAGGAGCCTAGAACATTCGAAACATATTTCACAGACAGGCTGGGGGTTGCTTTTAAGCTTGCTGATTGCTATGGATATCGTTGCAACACGGTACATAGACATCTTCGCATTCTGTTGATAGCTAAATTTTCCCATCTGAGCCAAGTTGCTCTTGACAAGAGTGACTGAGCAAAACGTCATATTTCATCCCTTTTACTCTTTGCAAGTGTATAATTGAGTCTGACGTCGCATCGATTCTGGAGGAAACAGGAGATGCTGGAGGTGCAGAAATGATTCCCATTCATTGCAAGTGAAGATTGAATCGTGATGTTTCTTTACAGAGATGTACATTAAATGAAGCACCACTCAGAAAAAAAGGTCATGACTGAGTGATTTGCAGTAGGAAAAATCTATTAAAGGAAACGGCCTCTTTACAGTGGGCTTTATAGCTGCGCAATACAGCACATACGGACATATGCATATCTTACTCCTCAAAGTCAGTCTTTAGAGTGAGTAATTGTCCTCATTAATAATGTATCATGCCTTCCTTAAACAGTTTTCACGTGATAGCCACAGAGCTAATTTGGGGGAAAAGAATTATCTTTGTTGGAGCAAGGTCACTAATTGTAAAGCTTACTGAGGCATTTCGCAGTTGACGCTGATACACCCTGTATTATATCACCTTTATCCGTCCGTCCTTCCCCCCCCCCCC
>OMLP01014205.1:41331-61437 GCA_900302685.1 Spondyliosoma cantharus
AGGTGGGATACATGCAATGAAAAATAGAATTAAAAGGTGATATTAGTTCATGACTTCAAACGTGTAATTTGGGACGTGGAACTATTATTTTGACTCAGCAAAACCCATACATGCATCATTTATCTGATGTGAAGCTGCAGCCTCACATAGGGAACGAGGTTGTTCCGACTGGCCTAGTTTCACACCTTCTTTTGTTATTAGAGCTTTGCAGCCTTCTAGCTCCATCACTCACAGTAAACCCCTGTCTAGTGCCAGCATTAGTTGACAGACGCCACATCAGTCACATTGAGTGAGACACATGTGCACGGCGTTCAGATTAATGGCGCCCTGCATACAGCTGTTGGGACAGCTCGAGACTCGGGCGCGTCAAAAACGGGACAAAAAAGGGAGTGTTTTTGACCTAATTCATTCAGCGCACTGTACTTTATGATGAACCACAGTACAGCAGAGGGTAAATTTCATCTATAATCACCACCGCCTTAGCACCCGTGTTGCGTCTTCACCACATTCAGGAAAAAAAAAAAAAAAAACACCTCAGCCACATTTAATGGTATTCTCCTGGGGACAAAATAAAATACCCACTCGCTGGTTAAAAGCAGCCGGGTGGAAATATTAAAGTGATATTTCAAATGAGGAAAACCTTTTTATTTTCAACATGTATTCCCCAAATGATCTCATGAGCAGTACTTGTTAATTTGCACAATGGGGATGTCGACGTGGTAATATTAAATTTAATGGGGAAATATTCGGGGATGTGGCGTTTCCTCGGTAATTTGTAGGAAATGATATGGAGAACGGTGCATCCCGGGCTGATAAACCATGCATGAAAAATTGAACGAGAAAATCCAATTCAGAATCTCATTGCTTACCGCCTGAGTAGGATAGACAGTGGGTAGCCAGGGTTAACAGAGGTTTAGAAACAGTTGAGCAGTGGCTGCCGATTAATTCTAGCATACAAAAGGCTTTTATATTAGTACGACATTCTTCATAGCAACCAAGAACAACATCTACCTAAGCGCTGTCTCTTTTTAATAATACTTTTCCTTTGCATGTACCAGGGGTAGGCAACCTGCGGCTCTTATGCCTCTCTGCATTGGCTCCCTGTGGCTTTGACATTTTTTTTTGGAATCGTCGACAGTGATTCTTACATTCTCCGGCGGTAAACATGCCTAGCCTAAACCCACAGAATTGGCATCTGTTCCAGCAAGTTTGGATTAATTGAATGATCCTGAGCTAATATCGATGTGTTTTATGCTCAAGCCCCAGGATTGATTGCTGTATGTGGCTGAGGATAAAAGAAGAAGGATTAACTCACAATAGAGATGGATTTAAAATGAAACTGTCCTGTGTTTTTAAATGGAGGCTGATGCCATATGTTTTATTTATTATCAGATGAGGCTACTTTTTGTTTTGTACATTCTCACAAACAAAGGGAGGACTTAAGTAGGCCTGTATATACAGTTCTGTATCGCTACTCTATTTCTATTTATTGTAGTCTAGTTCTTTTTTTTTCATAAATGCACCACAACATGGCATCATTGAATTGGAAATATAAATAAGCCTAAGCAGCCCACTGCAGAGTTGCAGCATCATGGGAAAATATTCCCATATATCTTCTTTCTTTTCTCCCACTTTATTCTTAAACCAACTAAACCCTCTTCAGTCCAACAGAAGTGAAATGTTCATCTCTTGGAAAATGTGGATGGGAAGGCCGTGATTTGAGTGTAATGAATTTCCTTCGATAAAGCTTTTAGCATTGTCAGTCAGGATGGCTTCCACTTGAGCCCTTCAAGTGTTTCTATTTTGTACTCTGTTCTGTGTACAGATCCGGATGTCCAAACAGCACTCGCTGATACACCTGACACAAGGCCTGCGTTCCAACGAGGAAGCCAGGAGGGTCAGTGAGATTATATTTTCTTTGCCAGCAGACAAATACTGATGGATTTCCAAATGCATCATATGCAAGGTATGTAGAATTATCATTAAGAGCTTGTCTCAAATTCTAACCAAATGAGGCATCCCGATGGCCTCGGGGTCCAAGTGTACCATCTAATTGCAATGTCTTGGGGTCAAAGCCATCGAGGAACCTTTGTTGTATGTCATCCCCTCGTTCTCTCCCCAAACATTTCCTATTTTAAATTATCCGTATCAAAATTCTAATGTTACAAGACTAGAGCATGAGGATGAAGACCATTGTAATGACAAAGAGATCTTATCATTTTGAGACTCAGAAGTTTACAAAAGTTAATTAAGAATCATATGTGGAGTTTTCACAGAGGAGGCAATAAGCAGCTCTTTTCTGTGTGACAACGTGAGTGTTTTAACTGTTTTCTGATGTAATTAACTCTGGTTTTGTCTCCACCGTGCCTTCAAAGCACATCAGGCGATGAAGGCAGGCATCTGGTAATTTATTTATTATGACTAATGACACATGATCTCGTACCAGTTCCAAGCAGATGTACCGTACGTCTCCAATGGTTATCAGGCGACATGCGGACAGCAGGGGGTAGAGGAGCGAGCGGTTGCTCGGTATTATAGGCTGACTTTCTCTAAAGTAGTCTTGCATCATCAGCCCTTGGGGGCCTCGTCGCAGTCACAGTGACTCTGCACCTGCTTGACAAGTGAATCAGTTTCCTGTGGTGAGAATTTTCCACGGCAGTAGTGTTCATCCCCAGCCATGACAAAAATGACAATATGGAAAGGCAGTGAGTGCTGACTGTTAAGTGGGCTGGAAATGGCGTGATGAATTTGGCTTTGATGACGATTTGTCCTGGTGTCCAAGCATGGTACTGCACCAAAAGGTTTCTTGCAGACATTTGGACATTATCACAGCAGGAAAGTCACAGCTGGGCTTTGTAACATTGATTAGGTATTCAGGTTGTAGGACCCCAGTATTACGCATGTATTCTCACTACTTCCAGAGATACCTAAATGGATTGAAGCCATCATTAATGTTAGTATCTGTGCTATTCCTGCTGTGCAATGTCCAAAATATCTACTGACAGAAAGGTTTATTGAGTGACAGTAACATTTTTTTAAAAAAAATTTTTAACCAATCCAATAAGGCCATTTCATTTTACTGTAGATCCACTCAGTAAACAACTTGCTTGGTGCCGGATTTGTCTTGATTTAAAGCATGAACCCGTCCAGTTGCAGTGGGATCTACTATATAAAAAAGTTGAAAATCCTTTACTTCAACTCGTGAGCAAAAACAAAAGTGTTCGACTAATGATTGCTGAATGATTACCTCTTAAAAGTTCCCTCGGGACAATTGCACAGCCGTTAATATTGTAAAGAAGTGTGCGTGCGTGTCTAAGGTGGTGTAAATTCAGAAACGGAAACCAAATGTAGCTACTGCAGACTCTTACCCAGTTGATCTATTCATTAGTCATGTTTATGAGTGAGGACGTTATACTCGCTCAAAGAGGGAGAAAAATTCAGATTCTGGCTTTCACAGAACAAAATGGCAACGACCCTTTAGTTTGAGAGGCCTGTTTCTCCATTACAACCCAGAAAATATCGTTTGCTGCATCTGGGGAAGTTAGCAGCAGGGAGGAGAGACTTTATTGGAATTTGAGAAATGTGCATTTCCCCCTTGGGCGCCCTCTTATATATCACAGAAGAAAGAGAGACTGCACAATTTTTGTATTTATTGCTGTGTTGCTAATAGTGCGGGGCAGGGGATTCACTTAGAAAACAGAGGGCTAATGATAGTACCTTATCAATGATCACCCAGGTGGCAATTTCAACCCTGCAGTAAATCCACTATAGAGATAGTTTCACCAGCTTTACTTTTCATTCGGAGTGGCTCATAATCCTGTCAGCTTTTATAGATAGACCGGTGTGATATTTTCTCGGTTTGTTCAAGGCTTATCCTGCAGGTGTGGCTGAACATATTGATCCATAATTAGACCACGGTTAAGGTTGTGGCCCCCCCTGATTACTGGTGAAACACACGCCGCACTTGCAGCATCGGGATTCCATGTTAAATTGGACGTGTTCGTGTTTGACAGCTTCTGCATAGTTGTCAATATAATTACACAGGGGCGCGTTGGAAAATAAGTCACAGCTCAACAGTGGCCTTGGCATCTTCGCCCGTGTTGCTTTTTAATTTAGTATTTTTGACTGATGGTGAAATCAATTTCTTTTCCAGCCCCTCCTTGACAGCTTCTCCCCTGGCAAATCACATGGCTTTATGATTCAGCAGGG
This sequence comes from Spondyliosoma cantharus, assembly GCA_900302685.1. Taxonomy (NCBI): domain Eukaryota; kingdom Metazoa; phylum Chordata; class Actinopteri; order Spariformes; family Sparidae; genus Spondyliosoma; species Spondyliosoma cantharus. The sequence goes on from OMLP01014205.1 coordinate 45,541, forward strand.
ACAGTGACGAGATGGAAAATCCTGATTCTTTCACGGGATGTCTGAGCTCCGGGCCATCCCGACATAAGATGTCGTATGTGATCCGAATGCAGCTTTCTAATCTTTATAAATTATCCACCAGTGTCCCCGGTGCAGTTTTTACCAATTATTTTCTCGATCAAGTTGTTAATCATTTACTCTACAGAAAGTAGAGAAAATACTGGAAAATGTCAGTCCTCCAGTCTCAAACAATGAATCCAAACACTGGAGAGTTTGGAGTTTCTGGCTCATATAATACTTTAAAAAAACATAATGATTAATCAATTGAATCCACTATTTTGATAATCTAACTGATTTACAAGTATAACAAAATTGGAATAACTGTTCTACCTGTTAATAGCTAGTTCCAGTGTCAGAAAAAGACAAAATGCGATGCGCAGCATTTTTGTATCCATATTTTTCAGGCACAAATGGCTCAAATATATCAGCAATCACTGATTGATAGGCTGACCATTGGCCGGTTGGAAATTGTTTCCCTGGTCTCCCATATTATGGTAACTTGATATTACAGATCTACAGTAATAAGGATCACTGATGGTAATATTTGTGGTTGTTGCCCAGTACTTATGGGAAAGAAGGTGAAATATAACATTGTTTTGTAAGAAATCGCTAATGAATCATGCAAACCAAGAAGAAGCAGCAACACTTTATTAGCAAAACAGTCTTTTATTAGAAATATCTTGTATAAAAATGAACATGCTCTACACATTTTTCTTATTTTTTTTGATAATTCATAAATATCCAGGCACTGTAATTCTTTTTTTAAACTTTCTTCTTCTTCTTTTTTTTTTTTTTTTTAAATAATTCAGTACATAAAGCAGACACGTTCAATCAATTTTAATAACGTACATTAACTTGCCATTTAATTTCAGTCAGCACTTACTTATTTCTATTTTTGTAACACAGACAAAGTGTTTTTAGAAAAATAAAAAGGGGGGTTTGTGGCAAAAATAAGCAGTAAATCATCATATTCACGAAAACACAAACAATCCCACAAACGATACTATCAAATGATGAGAAAACAACGTTTGCGGCAACACCCTACACTTTTGTTGAAGCTGAGCGCTGAGAGAATCATAGATTCAACCAAAAAATATTAGTTATTTATAATCCTCTGCAGTAGTTTTCTTTCTGGACATTATACCTTTCTCTCAAATTGTTCACATGATTTTTGTTATGAGTTTTGACATGCAACATACAATATTTTTGCATTGCTGAGGATAACATCTAATGAGACAAATTCCAGAGTTACTGTTTATGACAAATACTTTAGAGACTGCAGACAGAAATGGAGTTTATACATTTAATTATAAATTGTACACCAAGTCTTCTCTCTTCATTATGTGGAACAGAATGGATGCAACACAAATAACACCATGAAGAATCCATGGAAAGAATGGCGGGAGCAGTTTAATGGATATGAGGCACAGAATGAAGGCACCGGCCCTTATTTATCAAGCACCTATACGCACCCCCTTTTTGATCAGAAAATGAGAGATTGTCAATATACTGTGAAAATCTGTTAATGTGTTGTTGGACAGATGGAGGGAATCTAAAGCATCACTAAGGGGCAGGCAGACTCCAGGACAAACAGACTGTATACTCAGACGATCAGGCCAAAAAAATAATGCGATCCATTCACTTGCAATCACGATACACAACATAAATATATATTATATATACTTGTTTCTAAATCTGATATGCCCTGTAGACTGTAGCAAGACTTAAAGCAGCCCATGAATTGCTCCATTTGCACCATTTAAAACACAATACTGCATCAAAGATAGTTCTGTTTTGGCACAAGCTGCTCTTCCGCCGCACCGTTAGCTATAACTTACGTTACTACGTGTCGCCCAAGGAAGAGCCGTGTAAAGTAATTTGTCCAATCCGCGCAGCCATCATCAATTTAGGAAACAGAAGTAAGTCGATAGAGTTTTTTTTCGGAAAGTAGACCGTGAACAGCCTTCAAGATCAATCTCAATCTACAGACACCAACACTTCTACAAACCTGAGACAAAACAGGCTTGTTAACATGTTTGCAAATGACTACGTACTCAAGCACATTTCTCATACACAGAAGAACACAGGTTAGCTGTTGGTGTCATGCTTCTCACCACCTTACAAACATACGTCTAAAGTCCACTGGCCCGTTTAGCTCTGTTCTCAGAGTCGCTAGATGCTAAACCTTCATTTCCACTCACTTGTTTACTTAATATCCGTGCATCTGAAGCTAAAAGCTGCACGGAGCTAAAGACTTTAATATTGAATTCAATAGTGAAGCATCCCTGTCGGTTGATGGAGGTTTACCATGACAAAGTCCGCCTTGCACGTGTAAATCTGATAATTACCGATCTTACAAATACTCTGCCCAATAATTGTGGACAACATTTAAATGGAGCGTAACGAGGCTATAGCGTTCGCCCTAAAGGATGATATCGAGCCTGTTTAAAGTTAAACACTCCTTGGTAAATGTTATGCATGTCAATGACCTAATTATCTTTAAACACTTTGTCTGTTTGATAAAGCTGAGCATTTGCACCCCTCTCCAAATAGGACCTCAAGCCGAGCAGCTACACAAGCCTAATTTTGCACCCAAATTACTTTTTAAAACTCTCATTAATCATTTCCACTGTCGCTTCAAAATTCATGACCCCAAATTGGCAAAAAAAAATCCTGGCAGGAAACTGCAGATTACCTATTCATCTATCACAAACCACAGGAGATTCCCTATGTAGTAATACTGCCTTCTGCACATCTATCATACCGTACCATCAAGCTTTAAAATTAAATATATCTGGTGTGTCAGCACACTGATCTGTTGAATTATCCCTTTAAAACAAATCAAGCATTTAGGGACAGAATACTTTTACTCCACTTTATAAAATTATAATATTTCAAAATTCTTTATCTTGAAACATACAAATACACAAAATATAGAAAACACAGGGTAATATGGAAATAACAGTTTGTAGTGGGATTTACTGAAGGATAGATCTAATGCAAGTGTGTCATTAATATGTCAAGAACTGTACCTTTTTAATGTTGGCTCGGATGGAATTTTCTCTTACAATCAACCAGCGGCTTGAATTCAGAAGGCTTTAACAAGCGCATGATAAATAAGGGCCAATAAAGTCTGAGATGTTTAAAGTATGCGTCGACGCGTCTCTGAGTCCTGACTGACGTTGATGGAGTGAGGTGTAAACCATAAAATATTCCTCATGGCTATTTGTTTTTTTTTTTTTTTTTTTTTTGCCCCCCTTAATGTCTGAGATCACTCTTGATTCAGCAGAGGGTAAACCCAGTGCGTAATGATCCGAGATGTCTTCTTCACCGTGAATGACAACCATGACAAATGTTGCATTCCATAGACGTTGACAACACAGCACAGTACACGTGATGCTCCCACAAGCATGCTCTGGGACTGTACATTAGGTTTTGCCAAGATGATGGCGTCAGCATCATTATGAAACATTTATATAAAAAAGAAATGAAAAAAAAAATGAAAAGAAACCTGGGATGACCCACTGCTTTGTTTTCTGGAGTTTCAGATATGTAGGATACTGAATGTTTTGTAGTAAGGCATGTACAGTTTGAAGCGTACCGCAGCTTTCAACCTCAATAATAACAGTAACCAAAAATAATGACTATACTTTTATACTGTTTGATCTTGTCGACTGCATTTGACTCGAGCAAAAAAAACAGAACCCTTTTTTTCCCCCCCGTCTTTGTTGAAATGAGTCAAACGATTCGGCCTCGGAGCTCGCTCAAATTGTGTGCTATACACTTCAGAAGGAGAAACATACTGTGGGTTCCAGGTGGTTCACTCGGCCTGCGTCTGGAAAATGTCACTGCTCAACTCTCACCTGTGTCTCAGAAAGGGTGGGAAGAGGAAAATCAACTGTCCAATCTCCCTTACGTCTCCCATCTCCTTCCTGCAAAATCTACTAATTTCTCATAAATTTGGCATTCAAGCCTTTACCTGATTCTCTAGAAAAATATGACAGCCTCTCTGTTTACCGAGTGACAAATTCCCATCTTTCCACCCGAGTCCTTTCTGCTGTAGCAGTCCTTCAGTATTTCCCCAGTATTCCCCCAGAATCAGGTGATTTCTCCTCAAGGCAGGCCCCTTGCTCCTCTTCCAACGTTCGTCTCCGGCTTAGATGGCATGGTTACTGTAGCTTATGTATGTCTGCTTGGAGGCCAACACTGGAAGGTGAAGGTGTAGGAGAAAGAAGGAAAAGGGTTAGAAAAATGCAACGGGTGAGATTTAAACAGGCGGTGAAGCGGTAATCTTTCAGAGCACATGTTGGGGAGTCCAGATTGATGGGGAGGTTTTATTTATGGATGACTTCATTAAACGAGTGCAGGTGGAACCGATCGTAAAAGTAGAGCATTGTAACGCAAAACAGAGTTTACAGGTACAGATAGCTCCCCTGTCATTGCATTGCATTTACACTGAAATGTGCATTTTGTGAAGCTGAAGAAAATGGTAAGTGGTGGCTGCGGTTTAAAATAAACTGTTATAAAAATGCAACATTTAAAAAATACTTCAAATAGATTAGGACCAACTAGCAGTTATGTTCATTACTGACTAATCGGATGATTGTAGTGTGTATATCCAGATCTCAAAATTACATCTCATTGATTGTTTTTGTCCAATCAACCCTACACTGAAAGATATTTAATCGCAATGAATTAAAACTGAGAAATCTGAAATCTGGAACCAGAGAATATTTGAGATCTTTGCTTGAATAATTAAATGACTTATCGATTATCAAAATAGTTGCTGATTTATTCTCTTATCATCAACTTATTGATTATTCAAATAATCAGTGATGGTTGTGGTTTGGACTCTCCCATAATCCGATAAATAGCGTCCACTGATGTCACTCAGTTGTTCATAATGGGTGCAAAGCCAACCCAGTGGGCTGCTTTTTAACACCTAACGCCTACATTACCGACAATGCAACTTACATGCAACTTCCTCTGTAGCCACAAAAGGATTAATACTACTTTATCCATATATGCGGTCTTATTCCCAAAGACCTGTAAACACACTTTAATGTGTCAAATTGGTGGAGTTACCCTTTAATACAGGTCTGCGTCTCTCTTGCTACAGAAAAGAAAAGAACTAGCAGTTTTTAGACTGCAGTGAAAATGTTAATTTGATGTGATTTTCAGAAATTATTACATCTTTATGTTCTTGATAGATTTTGACTTTTGGACTAAACATTGCTCTGGAGTTGTCCAAATGTTTGGGTAACATGTGTCAGAAACAATCCGAAGCAGCCATCACTGGATTCTAATCCTACACATATTAGTGTAGCCTAATCTATATCTTCAACTTCAACTGTGCAGAGAAATACAAGGTTTGAACAGAATCAATAGATATGACATCAACTATTAATGTCATGAATGAAGCTTCCAATTGTTATCTACAATAGTAGAGTTATAAAATCAACATAAAGTACCATCATGAAATATTTGTCAAGACAGTGATGCAGATGCAATCAGGCTCAGAGGCCGTGGCAATGGTCATATCAGTGTCAGCACCTGCTCTTACAGTGCCATTAATGAAATCTGGATAAACTCTGTCATAATGTTTTCCTCACAGCTGATTATATCTTTACGTCTTATTAAAAAAAAATAGAGCCGCCAAGCTGATCACAACAGTGTAATAAAAATGCAGTAGTAAACCATTCAAATGCAAGTCTGTTTAACACATGCAGAGACCTGAGATTTCTCTGTGCACCAAGCAAAGCATGCAACAGTCAGTCAGTGTCTTTAACATCTTGAATCATAAAACACATCGGATGTAAAATGCTATTAAGACTATATGTGATCTGACTTGGCACTGAAAGTGTCGTCATCAGTGTTTGACAACAGAGCTCATTATTATTTAATGTTCTTTTCATGTTTAATGGAATTTTCTATCAGCTGTGAATAAAACACATGAGACGGATGACCAGAGGGCAAAACCACAGTGATCATAACAAGCCCATACCGCTGGTCAGTCACGACTCCCATACCATACAGTACCTTTGTGCATGTGTGCAGTCATGCTTCTATGCACACATATGTCTTTGTGCAAGTGTCATTGTGTAAGTGTGCCATTTTTCTTTTTTTTTTCTTTTCCAAAATAAAAAATTGCCCTCAGCGAGCATGCTCGGTGGTGGTAATCACACTACCAATCTGCCAATCTGCCCACAGTAGCCTTGGCTGATTGAATATGTCAGAGGGGATGAATCCAATCAGAAGACAGCTGAAAGCCAGAGTCAGGGCAAAAGTGCTGGAAAGGAGAGATGTGCAGTCGTAAATGTTTCTGTATATTTGTCAGTGCCATGTTGGGTGTGTGAATGGGGGGCGGTATTCTCGCCATTTCATGCAAAGCATCTCTTCCAAGAGAAGCATTGATAAATGAACCTTATTTGAATATTTATGAGCTGCAAGGCCAAGATAAAGAATAGATGGTCCTGAAAGAATTGGAGCTGGCAGACCCATCTGTCTTTTTCTGTTCACTCTTATTGTTGTTGTTGCCCCATTACCGCAAATTCCTTCTTTTGTCAACAGGGAAACAAATTACGGGGGACACATGGCTATCGCTTGTCTTACGCACTCAGGCAGAGTGGTGTCATCTTCCCACATTAACAGGCTTTGCCATGCTGATTGGCCATTTTACGGCACCACACACCAATTTCGTCTATCCAAGTTAATGTCTGTTGGTCATGGGTGGATTCGTGAGGGCTAGATTACTGCCTTGTGCCATTCAGGGGGGGGTGCTGTGTTTTTAGCCAGGGGAAGCCGGGGATGCTTTGTGCATAGTATAGGCAGGCACGGGGTGTTGTTGTGAACATTAGCAGAAAATGAACAAGTGCTCACAGATAGTAATAAAAGGTCAAAGTCAATTTCTAATCGGGTTACCTGAGAGTCTAAAGTCCCTCACAGGGCTCCCCTCCCTCAACACAGTCTGACACATAAGCACAAAGAGCAGTCGTTAGAATCACAGTTCAAACCAGAGGGTGAGAATCAGCACCTGTGAAAGCATTCTATAACTGGATAAGATATAAACACTCCATTTTTAGGTCGGAAAAAAGACATACATGCAAAGTGTGGGCACAGGCTTTTTAGTCCTAATACACATCATTCTGTTCTGTTCAGCTTGTCAGAGCATAGATTCAGGACTTTCAGTAATCAGAACATGTTGGGTTGCTTGATTGGATTCAAGTCTGCCCCCACACAGGGACCTCCTACTCATACACTTTATCTCAGTGATTGAAATATCGTCTTTTTCCAACACCGGGTCTCTTTGGTTCCTTTCAAAATCAGACTAGTGTGGGCACCCCTGTCACACCTCCTGATTCACAAATCCAGTGTGGTGAGAGTTAGTGAGAATGGAATTATTTTTCTGCTCCATGTCGTCAAAATGCAGGATTATCCTGGTGTAAAAAAGAAAAGTTACTTCCTAACCCTGATTTTTTTTGAATAAGTTGGGATGCTGTGTAAAACTCAAACAGAATATGATAATTTGCTAATCCCTTTTGACATATACTCAATTAAAAGTAGAGTACATAGTCAGTATATTTAATGTTTTACTTGATCAACGTCTTTGATTTTTGTAAATATTTGCCTATTCTACATTTGATGCCAGCAACAATTTCTCAGACAAGTTGGCAACAAAAGATTCAACACCTGTTAGACACCAGGTAGATAAGTTAACTAGCAACTGGATATGGTGTGAGAGTATCATGATTGGGTATGAAAGAGACATCCTCGAACGGTTCAGTCATTCGAGCGAGCAAGTGTATAAAGGTTATTACTACATGAGCTCAGAAACACTTGTTTATAAATGCATTTCCTTTATAAATGATTGGATTCTGTTTTTACATTTTGCACAACGTCCCAACTGGAATCTGAGCTGTAAGAAGAGTCAAAAACACAGCGGAAACAGAATTTGCTGTGGAAACTGCTGAGACACTAACTTTATGTACATGACAATTTAAAAAAAAAAAAATCCATATATTTATCATGCCTTAATAGAAAAAAGGATACAAGAATAAGTTTAGCATTAAACAGAAAACAAGAAAAAAATGTTAGAAAAAAGAAAACCTCGTGCTGGAGCCTCATTCTTTGACCGATTTTGAAAAATGGATTCGTGCTGAGCTTAGCCAGTACAATAAATGCTGAAAGGGAAATAATAGAAGTCCACTTTGGACATTCATGAGTTAATAACTTGCAGGCTATAAGCATTAGTGTCACCGTTCATTGATTAATAATTGATTCCATTCCATTGATTGGTGAATAATGGGCAATTGGGAAAACCCAAGTCTTATGCTAGCCAGAGGCTATGTTGAACTCACTCTCATCAGCTCTAATTATTCACACAGTTCTGTCATCTACAACAGCTCATGCTCAGGAAAAAAAAAAAGAAAAAACATAGTACAACATCACTTTGGCTCTGAAATTGCAGCCTAATTTCTTGCATGCTCACGTAACACTTGCTAATTTCCAGAATCAATGAAGTGCAAAATAACACTGCCATCAATAATGTTCACATAAAAGGAGCTCATTGTTTTAGAGTAGACATGTGTATTCTATAACTGCCAATACTTTACACAGAAACAGCTCAGCAGAATAAAATCAACTGCTGGTTTGAGTCCACCGGAACACATTTCATTCATTCTCCTAAATGCTCCATCAGGCGTGATACCAACCTTGTGTTTCAAGACTCTCACAGAGTTCAGACTTGGCCTCTCCGTTGGGCCTCAGGCCGCCTTTTGGGTTGAACTTGTTGGACATGGTGGCCGCGGTGACCACAGCCTTCAGGCTGCGCTTGCGCTTGGGTACGTTCTGCTCTGGGTGGACGAGAACCACGTAGACCTTAGGCATGTAGAGCATTCCCAGAGAGACCGATGCGCTGAGGCTTACAGAGATGGTCAGGGTTGTGGTCTGGATGTACATCTGCATTGTGGAAGGAGACAGTGGAGACACATAAAAAACAGAATCATTTATTGAGGTTACACTGACTGATGTCCTAGTTTTAGAATCTGAGGTTAAGCGGAGCACACAGTAATGAAAGTTGTGCTACTTACAGGCTGCACAGTGTGAATTTAGACCATCAAAGAAAATCTGATTCAAATGCATTACTCTGAGAGCTAATTTTCTACTAAAGCGGCAGGAATAGTTTTTGGGTATTTGCTTTCAAAAGACTGATGCATTTAAAGTCCTGCATTTAAAACAATACATGCATTACCCTATTAAATACTACTTCTTATGGAGGAGAACTTTGCAAATCACACAGTATCACACAACCCTCACACATGGCATACAGTATACAGTATCCTTTACTCATGTTGTCTATATCTGCTGTATTCATCACTCTTGAGCTCCGCTTTCATTGTTGTTTGTTTACTTCTAATGGGCAACTAATAGATGTGACCCCTGATGGGTGTCTATGTAGTCTGAATATAGATGTTTTTGCCCCGAGGCGTTGAACAGCAGCATAAGGACTATGTGCTTTTTTAAAGCCAGTGACAGCTGCAACTCACAGCTGGGTAGCAGATATACTGTATAGCTACAGGCAAGAACTGGAGATCGGAGAGGAACATCCCACAGCATATTAAAGGTGCCTGCAAGTGATTTTTCATTTATGATAATCTTGCCAGAGCTCAGACGCAGTCCAGCTGCGATTTGTTGATGTAGGGACTGTGGTGAGTCGGCAACTGTGAAAAATAAAACAGGTAGATCTTATTTGATATTGACACACACACATATTAAATGCCTTACATTATCAGCCACACCGACCAAAAAATAAGATATTAAAACAGGATTCCCTTGGTTTAAGAGTATACTTCTTGTTTCAGCCACCACAGTAGATCATCCATTTCCATCTTGCTTGGCAAACCGGCCCGCCCAACCCAGCGGGTCTGATTTTTATGATCTGCACATTTGATCTGGCATTAGCTTTTTCTTTTTTATGCCAGATGCCATTCCTCTTGCCTAAGGACACTTTGACACGTTCAGAGATAGGGATCGAACCGCCAACCTTGTGATCAGTCGATGATGACCTGCTCTAAGAGTGTTTAAGAGTGCACCTCCATTGACAAACACAATACAAATCATCAAAGTTCAGCAGAAAATGATTCATTTGAAAACAAAGGCAGGAGAGAACATTCGACGTTGCCTCTGAAATTTGCTGAGGTCCTCTGGAGTTGATGAACACAAGACGAGTGTACAGTGAAAACACAGCTGGCAGACATCCTTCAAACAGAGTTGCCTAGGGGTTTGTCCGACATTACATTTACCAGACATCGCAAATGACTGAGTCTTTTGGCATGAGAATAACCCACGGGGCCTTGAACCGCGAGCATGTCAACAGTTATAAATTACATTTGCCGACGTGGTGAGTTGACATATGTTGTTTGCGTGTTAGCTCGAACAACATTTATCTTCTCGTTTTCGAGTTGCTTGTACATTTATTCTTCAAATCTTTCCCGTCTCATCTGTTGCTAATTCCCCTTTAATAATAATCTGGCATGATCTATAATATTTGAAATTACATCATGACATTAAGCAGTAGTGAGATTCTTCAGGCCATCGGAGGTGTACGCATACAGTACTACAGCTGGAACATTATTTTGAAGTAGAATTGATAGCATGACCTGTCGGACGACAGCCACTATGATACGTGTTGATGTAATGAAAGCTACAGGGAAGTCCTGCACAAATTAAACCCCCTGAAGCCATGTCAGTTAAGGAAAAAAAGATGTCAAATTGAAGAGAGGGGGCTTTGTATTCCATCACACTGCAAGTAGAACATGAGCATTCCTTGGTGATGGAGGGGGGAGTGTTGTAATCTCCTGAGAAGATTACACGTGGCCCGGGGTGAGTTGGGAACAATATAGCTACCCCTCCGGAGTACAGAGAGGAGTCACTCCGTGAGGGGAGCCAAGACCCTTGTCCACTTCCATCGGCCCCAGTGACATGAATTTTCCCTGACACGCCGATATGATTGCCAATCTGCTCCATGGGCACAGCGAGGGGAACAAGGCTGGGGACAGAAAACTCAGTGGGCTGAGCCATTATGAAGTTTCTTGGAAGCACGATTGCTCCTTTTTGTCACCAGGCATCACATCCCCTGTCCAGACAGCTGCCAGAGCTGTCTCTACCTATATGCAAAGCATGTGAACAAGAACACACTTCCACAGCTCTTTCAAGACCATCTACTCGCAATTTCTTTTTCTTTTCTGTTTATTTTGGCTTAGGGTTGTCTGAATAAAGACGATATCACATGAAATTATTTGTTATATATAATATATTCTAATACCTACATTTCCTTTAGAAATACATGTAACAGAAGGTAAAGTACAGATGTGAATATTGAAATGAATGATGTCTCTATTCTATTTAAAGTAGCTGCTTCAGTTCACGGTCCTGGAGTTGTGCATGCTGGCTCATTGTCAAACTGTCAAGGCATTACTGGGACACTTGACGAGAACAAAGCCATCGTTAATGTTATTAGTAACACCTGTGCTTTCCCCGCCATGACGAGTCACACTCCTGCTGTGAGAAAAGGTTCAATAACTCTAATTTAGTTTGGTTCAAAAAATGGTTACACAACAGTGTTTCTAAAGAATGTGACAACACAATTTAAAGGGACCAGATCATGTACACCACAGAATACGTTTTGTTATAGAGTAATGGTTATTTCAGTAAAAAACAAAGATCATGGATTATCATATTTAATGGTGTATTTAGGACGATAGGATATAATCTATCTGGGGAATAAAAGTACATTCCTTTTCTGAAAATGGGAAACTAAGGGGGGATCTTCTTGAAATAGTTTATAGTTTTTGGAGTTCTTTAACAGTTAGACTATCCAATGTTTTAATTAACAGAGTCAATTATTCCAGTGTTGTTTCTTTGTGATATCAACACAGCAAGACTTCAAATGGTGTGCGCACACCATTTGAATTGGATGAAAAAACCTGTGAGTCTGATAATTGTTTCCCATCTCGGGTTTATTCACCTGCTTTTCAGTGGCAGAGATGCAAGTGAAGAACAGCTTATTTTATGTTTGGCTGCCTGTATCCTCACTGACTGTATTATCATGCACGGGGTAACCTGCTTATTTAACACACTTTGGGACAAGCTGTTTACATCACAAATCTAAAATTCCCCAAAACCTTAAAAACTATCCATATGCTAGATTAAACAGGCTGGCAGATGATTTTTTTTCCACCTATAGTGTCCTGCCAATATGTTCTACAGTCCCCCATCAACAAAGTACAGAAATAAGTGACTGAAATCATGTTTTGGGCAACAACTAGAGGTTTGAAAGTGTCTCTGTTTGCGTGGCTCTTGTAGAATCTGCATTGATGTATTAACAAAGCATTTCGTTAAACAGACAGATTGTTGATCACAACGTTGCTCTCTTGCATTGGATTTGGTGCAGTTTTTATATTTTTTGCATTTTATTAACTGATGAATAAGTAGCCATTTGTATTAATATAGAAAACTGAGGATGCGATACATTGAGTTACAGATGCATCAAGAATCATTGTGCATTCAAATTGTTGACAGGTTGACAGGTGAATTGAATCGTGAGGCCAGTAAAGACTCACACCGAAGCGACCACATAGCATTCGGAACAGGCCTGCTGTCTGTTGATACTAAAGGCCGTACCCATCTGCGAGAGGAGAGCCTGCTGAATTCTGGATACCGTCCCAAGCTTATTTCAAATGTTTCAAATTCAGCTTTTTGAGTTTGGCTGTTTGTTTTGCAGAATTGAACATGGCACACAGAAAACAAAGGAAACCTTTCCGATCAAAGTTTGTTACATTAATCAAAAATTGTTAATGTGCAGGAAGAAGCATAGTCTCTGGATACTATTCTTGATATTATGGTTTACTTAAACTGTGGCGAACAAAGACTGTGTCCCTCTGTAAAAGGATAACTCCCCCTGCAGCCTTTGTCCATGAAACACTATTTATATTTTAATAGGTGTTTAAGCTTTTGCCTCTACTATCCTTCTGCTGATATCAAATGTCCATGCAAACTTACCCATTACCTTGCCTTTTAACAGACGCTATTTCACGCTGTCAGAAATTTTAAGGCTGCTATTAAACTTGTTATTATGCAGCGCCTTCGCATTCCCATAATAATGCTTCTGTTGTGATTGGTAGCTTCACATTTCCACTCTCCACTTCCAATGCATCTGTGTCGAGCAGCCTCAAAATTAGCACTTGTAAGAGGTGATTTGTGATTCACTTTGTACTGACAAGAAACATTAACAGCCAGAGTGATTTTTATGCTACTTCACAAACGCGCGTTATCTAGTTCTGTGTGCATGAATGTGCAGTGATTGACTACTCGGTATTCCCACCCAGCGAGGCAGAGTCAATCACACACAGAGAAACACAATTAAAGAAAACATATCCAAGCAAACTTGAGGTGAATGAATTATTTTCTCTAGTCTCGAAAAAGCCTTGTTATCCCTGGGGTGGAGCACAAAGCCCATAATCTCATGATGAATAGTGGCAGCATCCGCAAACACGAGGCTGATGCTACTCTACAAATGAAATTTGAACGGTCATTTTCTTCACAATGAGGGGCATGGAAAAATGTACAAGAGCTCTACATGGAAAACTGAAATTCAACATGCACAATTGAATTTAATTGATTAGCTGCCACGGTGCTCTCTGTAAATATGGCAAAGGTGCATCAGCCAATATATTGGTTATCGGAAATTTTTCCTCTCTAAAATATGACAGATGACCTTCTCTTAATGCATTAAAATTGCACTTTCCTATAAATCTAATATAAAAGGTTCTATTTAATATTTTCTTGTTATTAAAGTAAAGAAGTGATCAGGATGTCAATCTATAGTAAAATACAATAATTGTATGTTTGAAGACAAACCTGACCCTCCATCCCTCATCCCAATGATGATAATATTGTGTATTGCAATATTTGGACAGAACAACATTGTTTTATAAAATATTGAATATCACCCAAGCCAATTATTAAAGACGCACCTTCGAACGGGTAGCTGTGTTGTTGTGCGTGACGAGTCAAACTGAGTGGAGCCAGCTCATGTTTGGAAAAGCCCCATTAGGGACTGCATTGGCATATAATCTAGTCTAAAACAATCAGTCAAGGGGAAAAAGACTTGGGTGGTTATTTTTTACTCCACCACATCTGAAAAGGAATCCTTACCTTTTCTGCTGATTGTGAGGTCCCGAAGAAGATGGGAATGAAGGCAAGCCACACAATGCAGGTGGTGTACATGGTGAAGCCAATGGGCTTGGCCTCGTTGAATGTCTCCGGAACCCCTCTGGTCTTGATGGCATAAACTGTGCAGGTGACCATCAGCAGCATGCTATAACCCAGCAGACAGATGAGGGACAGGTCTGATATATCACATTTCAGAACGCCGCGGGCCATCTTAGGATTGGCTGTACGCTGGTCCTGATAGTCGATGATGGCTTGTGACGGGTCAACGCCAAACCAGATGCACACCCCAAGGAGCTGCACAGATATCAGGCTGAATGTGATGACCAACTGAGAGGCTGGAGAGATGAAGCGAGGGGCACTGACCGACATCTTGCCCTGCTCAAAAATCCTGTAGATCCGATTCGTCTTGGTGAGCAGCGCTGCATAGCTTATGCTCATACCCAGGCCAAGGAAAATCCTTCGTAGGGAGCATACAAACACATCAGGAGTGGAGATCATGAGGAATGTAGTCGCATAGCACAGAAAGATACCCGTCAGCAGCACATAGCTCAGTTCTCGGCCCGATGCTTTAACAATGGGTGTATCATTATAGCGCACAAAGGTGACGACAACAAACAGAGTGGCCATGATGCCCAGGACAGCAATGAGGACAGGGATGACTGCCCACGGGGAGCTCCACTCCAGCTTGACAATGGGAATGGGATCGCAGCCAGTGTGGTTTTCATTAGGCCGCAAATCAAAGCGACACATCTTGCAGGTGTACGTGTCTGCCTGATACTGGTAACCATCACAGTTCTCGCAGTGCCAACAACATGGGATTCCCTTGACGGTCTTCTTGCGCTGCCCAGGACGGCAGGGCTGGCTGCATATAGAAGAAGGGACTTCTTGTGTTCCACCAGGCCACTGCATCTCGTTGGTCTGGAGGGAAGAGGAGAGAAATTTGCAGAACTGATAACACCTCATCCTTATAACTTAAACTCAAGATGAATAAATACTATGCGAGTCATTACAGCAGGAAACCAAAAAGAAAACAATTCACTACATATTGTTATACTAGTTACATAGTGAACAAAGTGCAACATGCATGAGCACACAATTCAATTAACACTTGGTAGTTTAGCTACTACACAGAAGTGTGTATGCTAGCATGAAAAAAATCACAACTGTAAATGGGATATTCACCACATGAAAGCTGAGGTCTTTCTTATCGAGACATCATTGTGTAAAGTCATCGAATCATAACTCAACTGGAAACAACTTTGCTGTTTAATTACTTCCAAGGAATGCTGCACTTAATGGAGGAGAGATAAGTAAATAGAGTCAAGCTGAGTCGTACTGCCGTCTCCACACAGTGCAGTGCAGAATCATCTGCCTGTGCCGTTGCACCGACGTTATTTGTTTTTATTATGAGGCAGTTCTCTTCAGAGGCCTTATTAAATAAAATAGCGTGCGGAAAGGGACAGGGAATATTCAGTCACATTCATCATTCCAGTAAACATCTGGATGGTTTAGATGATTGGATTTGTGTCTTAAAAAATATTTCCATCTGGAATTCTTGATTTTTCTCTGAGGTCTCTGCTGTGCAGTTGATGCTGATGAGTTGATCTGTGTGCAGCGGTAAATTAG